>JADBJO010004817.1:12500-22500 GCA_016801955.1 Conus betulinus | reverse complement strand
CGAGAGAAAAAGCAGTAACGTGATATAAGCTACGTCTTCTGGGTTAAAACACGGTGCATGATGACAAAAAATGGCTGATTGATTTCTCTACTTGCGACACATCGGTGAGCACAAGTAAAAGGTGTACAGGTCAACTCATCCTCTCCGTGTGACAGAAGACATGACAGACAGGGTGGTTTCTGGTCTCCTGGTCTGTCTGTCCTATCTCGTCACACGGACCCACCATCTCACTGACACTGTAATCGTCAGTGGCAGTCAAGGATTTGAATTACAAACATAAAGACCACAATATCAATGGTATTCCAATGGCACAGGAAAGACCAGAGCATTGAAGAGTTAGCCACTGACACCCACTCCAGTGACCTTTGAAAAACCAGAACATTGAAGAGTTTGCCAGTTAGCACAGGAAAGACCAGAGCATTGAAGAGTTCGCCACTGACACCCACTCCAGTGACCTTTGAAAAACCAGAACATTGAAGAGTTTGCCAGTGATACTCTGACGACACAGGAAATTCAGAACATTAAAAAGTTTAAACGATGAACAAGTAGGGTCAGTCTTGCTCCTATAAGGAAACCTAAATCCTTATCTGACAAGAAATGAACAATGTGTTACGCCTGTTAGTCCCCGACTTTTGTCTACTCAGTGATGGTTCAAAGTATCCAACGGGGTTTGATTATGTAAATCCTTCACAAGACATAACAGGCTATCACTGATGATTCTGCAGAATTTTCACCAATAAGGGGACACCAGCAGTGACAATGGCAACAGATTTTTTTTACCAAAAAAAGGTCTATTTGGATCTTATGCGAGGTGGAATCCCAACTGGTTGGCATAGTGAGTATATAATGAATGAATGTCTTTGTGTGTGTGTGTGTGTGTGTGTGTGTGTGTGTGTGTGTGTGTGTGTGTGTGTGTGTGTGTGTGAGAGAGAGAGAAAGTGTGTGTGTGTGTGTGTGTGTGTGTGTGTGTGTGTGTGTGTGTGTGTGTGTGTGTGTGTCGTGTGTGAGGATTGGGTTGGGAAGTGGTGGTGTAATTAGGGTAAACACAGGCAAAGTTTTCAAAAACAAAACTTACAGAAACTTTTTTAAGTGAGACCTTGTAACATTTTCAAAATATGTGAGGGATACACGGCCAACCTTCTGTGATGACAGACACATTTTCTGCATTTATTCAGAAGACACCGTTGGGCATTACTGCCACCAATATTCAGAAGACACAGTGACCACAATGTAGGAGGTCTTATGACATCCAGAGAGAGAGAGAGAGAGAGAGAGAGAGAGAGAGAGAGTCAAATGGAAGATACCTCCGTTTTTCATGCATTGAAATGGTTGAAGCTTCTTCCCTTGGATTCCTTGACCATCTTTTCTCGTGTCGTTTCTGGTCCTACAGGAGCGGAAAATTAAAGGTAAGCGCAAATTTATTGAACTATTATATCCAGACAAAAGAACGAAAAGAGAACCAGAAAAAGGGAAGGATGCATAAAGTTGGAAAACAAAGATAAAGGATAAACACTGTAAACGAACATGTTGTTTTTAAATAAACACAACCCCTATTTACAAACAACGTAATGACAAAACAAACGAGAGAAAGCAGTAACGTGGATATAAGCTACGTCTTCTGGGTTAAAAAACACGGTGCATGATGACAAAAAATGGCTGATTGATTTCTCTACTTGCGACACATCGGTGAGCACAAGTAAAAGGTGTACAGGTCAACTCATCCTCTCCGTGTGACAGAAGACATGACAGACAGTGGTTTCTGGTCTCCTGGTCTGTCTGTCCTATCTCGTCACACGGACCCACCGTCTCACTGACACTGTAATCGTCAGTGGCAGTCAAGGATTTGAATTACAAACATGAAGACCACAATATCAATGGTATTCCAATGGCACAGGAAAGACCAGAGCATTGAAGAGTTAGCCACTGACACCCACTCCAGTGACCTTTGAAAAACCAGAACATTGAAGAGTTTGCCAGTGATACTCCGACGACACACAGGAAATTCAGAACATTAAAAAGTTTAAAACGATGAACAGGTAGGGTCAGTCTTGCTCCTATAAGGAAACCCTAACACAGAGTAACTTTTATTCAAGGCTGGCAGAGCCTTTTAAACTTGAATAAAGTCAGACAAATACAAAGACGAACAATCTAATAGTGTTATTCCGTGTTAGGTTTCCTTACACTATTATATTGTTCGTCTTTGTATTTATCTGACTTTATTCATGTTTAAAAGGCTGTGCCAGTCTTGAATAAAAGTAAGTCTGTGTTAGGTTTCCTTATGGGAGCAAGACTGTCCGTACTTGTTTATCGTTTATTGTTTTACTGTTCCCTGCCTCAATCTATTTTTCAATTTCAATTTCAATTAAAAAGTTTGCCAACGACTCCCCGGTCGTGCAGGAAAAGACCAGACTGTTTAGAGTCTCCTAATGACATTCCAGTAAAACAGGAAACATGAAAGCATTGAAGAGCTGACCAGTAGCGCTCCACTGATACAGGAAATACCGGAACATTGAAGAATTCGCCAGTAACACTCATGTGACACAGGAGATAGTGCTTTATTTCCAACAAATCTATTTAATGTCAAAGATTTTTGAAATTAACTGGATTCTCATTGGAGAAGGGTTACTTATCATGCCACCTTCCTTCCAACAGACAGCTGCATTCTTAAAGGATGTTGATGTTTGCTTCGCCTCGTAACTTGATACAAAAGGCGTCCGGACCAGGTTTTATGATCATGACGATGAAGGTATTAGTGATGATGATGATGATGATGATGTTATCTAACATAACGTGTGGACATGTGTGTGTGTATGTTTGTGCGTGCGTGTGTGCGTGCGTGCGTGCGTGCGCGCGCGCGCGCTCGCGTGTGTGTGTGTGTGTGTGTTCGTGAGTGTGTGTGTGTGAGTGATTATGCATGTATGTATGTAAGTATGCGTTTATATATATATATATATATATATATATATATATATATATATATATATATATATATATATATATATATATATATAGTGTGTGTGTGTGTGTGTGTGTGTGTGTGTGTGTGTGTGTGTGTGTGTACAAGGTAAAAACAAGTTCTGCATTTTCTCCACACAAGGATAAAAACCAATCATTAATGCAGAACTTGTTTTTACCTTGTATATTTTAGTCTGCCTGTTCTCATTGTTGGGTTGTGGTGCGGTGAGGGCAACCGAAAATTCTACCTGTGAAAAAAAAAAAAAAATATATATATATATATATATATATATGTGTGTGTGTGTGTGTGTGTGTGTGTGTGTGTGTGTGCGTGCGTGCGTGCGTGCGTACGTGCGCGTGCGTGTGCGTGCGCGCGCGCGCTATGTGTATGTGTGTGTGTGTGTGTGTGTGTGTGTGTGTGTGTGTGTGTGTGTGACTCGAAGGCAGAGAGGACAGTAATGGGCAGATTATTCCTCACATGTTGCCCAAAGAATAGCCGTAGGTAGAGTATTTTACACACGTCATTCAGAGCATAACAGTAGTCAGACTATTCTACACAGGTTAATAATAGTATATTGATAGTCAGACTATTCCACATTTGTCATCCATCAGACAGTGATAGGCAGACTATTCCACATGTGTCATTCAACAGACAGTGATAGGGCAGACTATTCTACATGTGTCATTCAACAGACAGTGATAGGCAGACTATTCCACATGTGTCATTCAACAGAGACAGTGACAAGCAGACTATTCCACATGTGTCATTCAACAGACAGTGACAAGCAGACTATTCCACATGTGTCATTCAACGGACAGTGACAAGCAGACTATTCCGCATGTGTCATTCAACAGACAGTGACAAGCAGACTATTCCACATGTGTCATTCAGGAGACAGTGATAGGCAGGCTATTCCACATGTGTCACCCAGAGAACGATGATATGCAGACTGCCTCACACTTGCCATTTAGAGGACAGTGACAGGCAAACTATTCCTCATGTACAATTTACAGAACGATCATAGACAGACTATTCATACATACAAATCACAGCACAGTGATAGTCACACTATTCCACACGTCATCGAGAAGACACGGAAAAGCAGACCATTCGGCACATGTCAATCAAACGATAGTCGTAGGCAAATTATTGAACACACGTCATCCAACCAGTAATTGTAGGCAGACTGTTCTCATATGTCACCCAAAGGGTACTTATAGGCATCCGTTCCACACACATCAGTTGGTGAGTAATGACGGATGTTCCACATGTCACTTGGAGAGTAATGATACATGTCACTTGGAAGCAATGTTAGGCAGACTGTTCCACACATGTCATTTTGGAAGTAATGATAAACAGACTGTTCCACACATGTCTCTTGTAATGATAGACAGACTGTCCACACATGTCTCTTGTAATGATAGACAGACTGTTCACAAATGCCACTTGGGGAGTAATGATAGACAGACTGCTCCACACATGTTACTTGGAGTGTAATGATAGACTGTTCCACACATGTCACTTCGAAACTTATGATAGACAGAATGTTCCACAGGTGGCACTTAGAGAGTACTGATAGACTGTTTCACACATGCTACTTGGAAATAATGATAGGTAAACTGTCCCACGCATGCCACTTCTAAGTAATGCTAGATTCAGGACAGACCAGTGGAGACACACACACATATTTCAGATGCAACAACTGAATATTTCTACCATTAGCAATGACGTATTTAAGTCCAGCATCCATCAGACATATCATTGACAGTCCAGATTAGAATGAAAGAATTTGGACCCTGAGGTGTCACATGGACTGTGTTCTCATACGTCAAAGATTCCACATGCTCTTTGGCATATAAGACTTTCTTTTTGCGGAACTTTTGTTCTGAGTCGTCCTCCTTGTACATACATAATACAAACTGTTATCCAGTTAGGCACACATGTCACCGTTCCACACATGTCACTAGGAGAGTATTGATAGGCAGACTGTTCTTCACATGTCACATAGAGAATAATGATAGACTGTTCCACACGTGTCTCCCAAAGGATAATAAAGGGCAAACCGTTCGACACGTGCCATTCAAATAAAGGTGATATGCAGACTATTTCACACATGGCAGCAAGAGGGTAATGAGAGGTAGACTTCCGCATGTCACCTAAAGAATTTTGATAGGCAACACTAATTGACAAATACCATTCAAAATGATCGACAGACTGTTTCACACATATCAGCAAGAGTTTACTGAGCGGCAGACTGTTCTGTACATTCACCAGAGGGTACTGGCGGGGAACACGTGTCACCCAGAGGGCAGTGATAAGCATACTGTTCCTCACTTGTTACCCAGAGAAAGTGAGAGGTAGATTTTTGTTCACATTTTGCGCGACCAAAAACAAAAAAAAAAAATCACATTTCTTACGTTTTGCAGGTTGCGCAGTCCGAAAATGAATAACAGTGAGTTCAGTCTATTGCCTTGACGTAACAAAACAAGAAAATTAGTTCCAAAGCGAGGTGACTGAAGGCGGAAATTGAAGCAAATTTTAAAAAGAAAAGTTACTCGTTCCCATGTACAAACTAGATAAACAGACTGCAGGACAAAACACGATGGATTTTGACCTCTTAGATCTCCTTCAGGTAAACCAAACAACATTTAGGAAAATAAAAAGGAATAACAAACAATTACTTATCTCCACATAATCGGCGCAAAATGGGTGTTGAATGAAAGAACAAGAAAGGCATTGTCTATATGTCCGTCTTTTCTGTTTTCCTTAGATTACATTTGGAGCTGCACTTTCCAGCTTAACCGTTTATTTCTGCCAAACAGTTAATTCTGCGAAGCAAAAGACTGGAACTCTAGACATGTCGAATAAAGATTAAACATACAATGACTCTATCCACCTGAAGCACAACTGTGACAGACTATTTTTGTCCAGTCCCCAATTGTTGGGACAGTTCTGAAAAGTCACAAGTTTATCTGTTCACCTGATTACCTGTTTACCTGACAGCTACTCACTCGCGTTTTGTTGTCAGTCAGGAGGTGAGCGAGGATTTCCTTTAGTCTATGTACATTTGCTGGCCTGGAAACATCCCCACTGTGCCGAAGAGACTCCCAGCTTAGTTTTGATGGTTAAGTTAAATGGAAGTTAGGGTTAGAACTAATGGAGCTGTTTTTTCCTACAGGTGGTCATGAGATTGCCAGTTCTTAGTAAAGGCTAACGTAATTGATTGTGAAAGGAAGGAAGATAGAAAGTGAAATCAATAGGTTAAAAAGGATGGAAAAGAAAACGACACTAGACATTCAAACATTACAAACTCAAGTCAACAGTTAGCAGAAATAATGGAAAAGAAAATGGAAGGAGTGTTACTGACATCAAGGGCGAGGTGGGTGGCAGATGGGGAGAAAAATTCGAAATACTTTTGCAAATTTAGAAAAGAGACATTATATAAATAAGTACATCCCCTATCTCATAATAAATAATGGAGAAAAACGATTAAGGAACCGAAGGATGTAAGAGCAATGGTTAAACGTTTCTATAAAGTTTGTATCAAGAAAGGAAAGTATCAGACTGCAAAATTTCAGATCTGGTCGAGGAACAGTTATTACTTGAAAGTGAGATCACTCTTGAGGAAGCTGGAGAATCTCTGAAAAAAATGAAAAACGGAAAGAGTCAGGGAACAGATGGTTTCACACCAGAATTTTTCAGGTTTTCTGGAGACAATTAGGATATCTAGTGGTTAGAGCACTTAATAAGTCATTTAAAGATGGGGAACTGTCAAATGCCCAGGAGGAAGGCTTAATAGTATGTATTCTAAAAATGACAAGCCAAGAAACTTTATGAAAAAAAAAAAACTGGCGCCCCATATCCTTGTTAATACTGTGTACAAGATTGGATCCTCGTGTATAGCTAACAGAATGAAATCTGTTCTCCAAAACCTAACACACAAAGATCAAAGAGGTTTCATGGCAAACAGATTTATTGGTGATAATATTAGGTTTATTTATGATCTTATAGATTATTTACAATCTAAGCATTTACCCGAGATGCTCATCTGTGTAGATTTCGAAAAAGCGTTCGATTCTCTGGATTGGAAGTTCATGCAAAGGATATTAGAATCTTTTGGTTTGGGGAGAGATATATGTCGTTGGATAAAGACACTCCATACAGGAATAAAAGCTAGCATTACTGTGAATGGACACTGCTCAGACTGGTTCAGTATAATAAGAGGGGAGGGTATAAACAGGGAGACCCACTATCCCTGTATTTGTTTATCCTTTCAGCCGAAAATTCTGGCCATAATGATCAGAGAATGGAGACATAAAAGGATAAATTTTAATGATACTGAACAGAAAATATCCCAGTTCGCAGATGATACACAATTGTCCATTCAAGATGATAAAACATCTTTTGAACAAACAATGTATACATTAGAGAAATTCGGAACCGTTTCGGGTCTGTTTATGAATATTGAAAAAAAAAAAAAAAAAGCAATATGGCTAGGAAGCAAAGTATCATCGAATGTTCGATATGTGCCTCATCTAAATTAGACTGGAACCTAAAGGAATTTAAAATACTTGGGATATGGCTTATGACTGACTTAACAAAATGCGTTGAGTTAAATATGCAGAAAAATCTTGGAAGCTAAAAAAACTCCTTTTGAAATATGGTCAACAAGAAAACTTACGCCACTGGGTAGAGTAGTGGTACTGAAATCGCTAAGTCTGTCAAAGTAGTATATCTCTGGATATTGTTACCAAATCCACCTATTGATATTATAGACAATTTTCAAAAAAAAAAAAATGTTTCCCATTCATTTGGAACAACAAACCAGACAGAATATCAAGAAAGAATACTGGTAAATACGTACTAGAAGGAGGCCTAGGTATCCCTTCTATTAGATATTTTATTGCACATTAAAAATCTCGTGAATTAGAAAACTTGTAGTAGGCAGATTGAAATGGATGTCCATAATCGAAGAAAGGTGTCCAATCATACAAGATTTAGACAAATATGGCTCGAGCCTCCCTCTAAACAAACTCAAATTAGCTGCCTCTTGGAAAGATACCTTTAAAGCATACAGAGAATTTTTGTGTTAAAGATGACATCAGAGGTGCTGCTGACCTGATGGCGGAAACATTTTCTATAACAACAATTTCAAAATTGACAAAAACACTATATATTTCAAAACGTGGGTAGAAAAAGGAGCGCATCGCGTCAGAGATCTTGTCAATGCAGACGGAACATTTATGACGTACCGACAGTTTAATGATAGATATGACATCCAAACAAACTTTATAGACTTCTGAGGGTGCATACGTACATTAAAAGATATTGCACGAAAATGGGGATGAACCTAAAAGGCAGTAAATTAAGAAATCTGCCGAGATCTCTTACTACCATACTTTCTGTGAAGAAAGGGACAAAACTCTATTATAACGTCCTTATAGCAGACAAACATCAGCCGAACTGCTGTAATAAATGGAGCAAATGAAATGTATTTTAAAAAACATTAAATGGAATATGACATTTCTAAAGATTCAGAAAATAAATGCAATTAAATTGAAATGGTTTCAAATCAGACTGGTTCATATGATCTTGGCGACAAATATTATATTGCAAAAGATACACATCTCTGATCATGACAAGTGTACGTTCTGTAAATCGGAAAGAGAATCAACTGAACATTTGTCTTGGTCATGTAAGGTGACGTTACATTTCAGGAATGAAATGCAAGCTGTTCTAAACAGATGTGATAATATTAACACTTTCAGATTTACAAAGGAACTTGTGCTGTTTGTAAACGATGAGGTAAATAAGACTGACAATATACTCGATTTCATTCTAATGTGCGCAAAATTTTTCCTCTACAAATGTATATGCGAAAATACAATTCCACAATTTGCATTTTTACACGACAATTTAAAAAAATGAATATATACTACTGAAGAATACATAGCCAGAATAAATTTACAATACTCACACTTCCAGCGGAAATGGTGTATCTATAGGGCCCTGTTCGATGAATAACCCCCTTTCTATTGACTTCAAACTGTTTATTTCGAATGCATGTGTGTGATCACATAACTGGCAAATCTAGACCAAAGGTTTTAAAATACTCTTGTTTCTCTGCTTGATATGCTTATGCTTCTCTATGCTCTGTGAATGTGTATGTAGCAGAGTCGGGGTGGCTTGTTGGGGGGGGGGGGGGGGTAGGTAAGGGGGGCGATGGGACAGGGAAAAGTGGGGGGGGGGGTTAAGAGGATAACTGGATAGGTACAGAATGTGAAGTTATGTTTTCTCTGCACTCTGCTTTGTATTTCACGTATTTTGTTTAGTTTTGTTTTTTTTTTTTTTTCCGCCATTCGTTTTGATTTTCATTTGTTTTCACTCTGTGTAATAATTGTATTTTCCCTGAGGTGAAATGCGAGATCCCGAAGAATGGGATGGAATGCGTAGTTGAAAATATCTATGTATCATCAATTTACGTAGGTAAGGCATAAATATGTTTATTATATGTAAGTGCGTGTGAAAATCTCCGCGCGCTGTCCTCTTTCTGCACATTTGTAAGCTCTCCCTGTTACTTGAATTAATTGTGACGGGGAAAAAACATATTTGATTGTTCCCTTGAATGATCTTGTGGTTGACAAGACTCGAAGAGACGTAAGGTGACTGTGGGAAGTTGTGGTTAGTGAATGTGTGAGTCGAGAGCTGGATACGAAAAATGGAGTGATTGGATCGAAGAGAGAATAATGTATATTTATATGTGATCGGGGAGAAGTGATCAAATCAAGTCAATGTATTTTTTTTTTTTTTTAAAACGTTCTTTAACGTTATTAATGGTGTGAGTGTTGGTGACCTCTGGAAGTGACGAATGAAAATTAATGTGTACAAATTATTGGAAAATGTATTCTGATTGTCGCGTCGTCTTTGAATGTGTCTGACTTTATTCAAGTTTAAAAAGGCTGTGCCGGTCTTGAATAAAAGTTACGTTATATTTATTCATTTCTCTGGTCCTTGTTGCTGTGTAGATGTGTTCATTTGGGGTAT
>JADBJO010004817.1:0-10000 GCA_016801955.1 Conus betulinus | reverse complement strand
CATCCTAAGTAGTGCTGTCATAAATAGTGCCTTAGATAGATAGATAGATAGATAGATAGATAGATAGATAGATAGATAGATAGATAGGATAGATGGATGGATGGATACATGGATGGATGGATGGATGGATAGATAGACAGATAATTGGATCGAAAGACAGAGAGACTGACAGACAGACAAACAGACGGACGGACAGATGGACAGAAAGACACTGCCATCCCCAGGTCAATAACGAAAACAATGGGAAAATGTAAAACGGGAGAAAAAAAAACAGTAGCGACAAACGATAGTACAGGACATACTGAAGATTCTGCATCTGATAGCAGTTAGGAAGAGGAATGAGTTCATAGCAAAATCCTCAACAGATAAAGAAAATCAAATCATCAGCAACGTGAGAGGTATATCAGTTCACATGATAATCGACTCTGGAAGTGTCACACACATTACCTTCTCTTCATAAACGGTGAAGGGAGAACATTCGTTAAGGAAATAAAAAGTGCTCGTCGAAACTGTGTTCATACAACATACGATACTTATTTTGGAGGTCGCAGACTGTTTTTTGATGCAGAAGTTGAAGTGGGGGAAAACAGGTGAGCGCTGAGTACACCGTCGTTTAAGAACAAAGAAAACCTTCAAGGAGCAAAACAAAACAAATCTGTAATATTTGATTTTCGTGACAGTGGATACGCGCGGTTGACGTTCTGGACTTTTGACACGAAGAAGTCTGGTCCGTACGTGAACAGGTTTTGTATCTCTAACCTTTTCTTGTCGTTGATTAGATGCTGAGGCACGTGACCGATTAGAGAAGCTCACTGTTTTGTCAGACGGGTGTGTTCCCGACATGTACGGCAGACCAGGAGTTGCCAGACAGGAGGATAGGGCGCTTGGCTTGGGCCGAGTTGGTATTATTTTCAACTTTGGGGGTTGAGAAAGGAAAACCTAGTTTTCCATGCGACAGAAGTCTGCTATGGATTCCGTTTGTTAGTTTGATTCCCTTCCCTATCCCTATGGGTAAGTTTCCAGTTGTGGAATACTAAATACATAAAGAGAGAAGAAAAAAATGGTTGATGTGATTGATTAAAAAAAAAAAAAAAAAAAGAGAGAACACGACATCGTTTAATAAGAAGCATTTTGTGAAGAAGCGTAACTCGTTTTAAAAAAAATACAAATCGTTTTGGTTTGTTTGTTTTTAAGATTGATATTTATATAAAGATTTCACGTTGTATCCCCAGCTGTGGGTTGGAATGCACTGGAGGCAGAATGCTATGAATCCGTGAATATATGGGCCTTGTCTCTTGTATAACCTCTTTAAAATATATCATTAATTCAAACTTACATGTTTCAAAGCTAACGTTAGGACCTGAAGTTTCTTTAGAGAAAAAACCTCAGCGTCCAATCGTTAATGTCAACTACCATCCTCCTGAAAACATAATTCCCTTTGC
Organism: Conus betulinus; assembly: GCA_016801955.1. Classification (NCBI taxonomy): domain Eukaryota; kingdom Metazoa; phylum Mollusca; class Gastropoda; order Neogastropoda; family Conidae; genus Conus; species Conus betulinus. Next base: position 8,558 of record JADBJO010004817.1, on the reverse strand, counting down.
GGGAATTTCTTTTACAAAAGAAATCTAATTCCATGCAACTGTCTGGTATTTTAAAAGAACGATGAGAAATGCGGTATTTGTGTTTATTAATAAGAAACAAAACGAGCCCCCTCTATGGTGTCATGCAGCTACTGAAGAAGTGAATGACAAAGTTATTAGAACGCGTACAAACAGAAAAAGCTATTTTGTGTATGTTTGATGTATTTTATCATTTTTTGTTGTGTTAGCAATTTTGGTAAAGGGAGCTAAAAAAAATTGAATTATGTTTTCCCTAGTCCATCCTTTAAATGAATGCAGTAGATGCGAGCGTACAGAGAAAACATGCCATGTGTGTGACTGAGTGTTGCGAATGCGTTGTGTGACACTGTTGTTACTAAAAAAAAAAAAAAAAAAAAGGCCAAATCAGATTTCTTTTTCCTGAAGAGGCTGATTATGTCTAACAGAGACATAGGATTATCATCGCTCGCTATCAATGAAATTACATTCACCTCCAACCAAATAACAAACAAAAAAAAAAAAAAAAAAAAAAAAAATCCTAACCATGTGGTCCGCTAACATTTCCAATAAACTATTTTCTATATCATTCGCCGATCCATTGCAGATCCATTCTGATTTTCCTTCATCTGAATGGTATGAAGCTCCAGCCCCCCTGTGACTGTTTTGCCAGAGACGATCAAAAGGCTTCATATACTGTTGGCCATTTCATTGCTTTCCGTATATTCCCTGACACGCGTTCACAACATACAGATCGAGGAGAATGATGGCTCGTCTATTAAAAACTGTTAAAGTGAGTTCATCACCGGAATGAAGAGTTTTAACAGATTTAAGCCATTTTATCGCAGTGTCTCTTCTTCTATTAATTGTATTCAAACCTCTTCAGAAACGTCTCCATAAAAACCCGAATAATAACACGGAATTAGACGCACTCTAGCATCTATATCAGTCTGACCTTCTGTATTATCACTCTTGTCACATTGCCTTAACTCCACTCTGTGACCCATACTTATCTGACATTAGTCAAGGTAAGAACACTTTTCTTGCTATTTAAGAAAGCATTACTTTTCTTGCTTTTAAGAAAGCATTACTTTTCTTGCTCTTTAAGAAAGCATTACTTTTCTTGCTCTTTAAGAAAGCATTACTTTTCTTGCTATTTAAGAAATCATTCAATCTTATGTATTACGACATATTGTTAAAGAAGTGAGTATTTACGTTCAGAATCCTAGTAGTCAGATTTAGCCTTAATTCTTCTTGTCCGGTCTTCAAATTGGAACCGAACATTTCTGCTTCAACGGTACATATTCCCTTAAAGGAATGACAAACTGTGGTATACAACAAGGTTCTGTGTTCGTGCATCTTTGTTTTGTATTTCTGTAAACGATCTGCCAATCTATACTTGACAAAGAGATGACATCTGTGAGTTTCTTGCTGATGACAGTTCTCCACAGCAGTAAACACAGACGTCAAATCTAGACAGCCAGCATTGCAACACAGCATGAACAAAATTCAGAATGGTGCTACCAAAATTATTTGACTCTAAATCGCGCAACCACCAGAAAAAAATGTATCTTTTGGCAAAACAATACATTACAAATGTAAATGGAAGAAAAAAAGCACCAATTGTCAATATTTTTATTAATATACTCAAAGATGAATTCAGAACAGAAAGGTATCCGAGTATTGTGACGAATAAAATTAGACACTTTTTGATGGATTGGCTTCCTTGTCAGGACTTGGTTAAATGAGGTTATAGTCTATAATTAATAACTTAGTTAAAACTATACCATGTAAAAGAACTTAAGTCTGTCTACTTGTTTATTCACTCACCGTGGATGCTGACGTGTTGCTTTACTTCCTCTGTTTGACTGTTATGTTAGGGCAGCATCCCTTTCTCTTTCCCCCTCTGCTGTTCACTTTCCCTCTCTTTCCTCCTTTCCTCTCTCTCGCTTCTTTTCTCTTCCTCTGTGTTTTGGTCTTTACTTCTCCTAACAACACTTTTGCTTCATGCATGTGATGTAGTTTTGGTTATATGTTTTTTGTGTGTGTGTGCATGTGTTTGCGTGTACAGAAATATGACAGTTGTTCTTCCAAGTGAATGTGAATCAAAATGATGCACCTTGCTTTTTTTTTCAAGATAAGAACCTTCACAGAAGTTGGAGGGGAAAAAGAAATTTCAGTTTTCAAAAAAAAGAAAGAAAGAAAGAAAAAAATATATACTTAACACCCAAACAAGAACACGAAGTTAAGCCTCTCACTTTAAGCCTTAAAAATAAATGCACACACTTAAATTTAGCAGTTCAATGATCACCGTGCGCTCAAAATAATCATTGACCAATATCAATCACATATTTAGCGCATCTGGAAACAATTGGCTTGCAATGTGTTATTTGGTAAACATACTTGAATATTACGTTGGCTCTAGTATCCGGAAGTTAGTTTTAAAGCCCTTTTTCATATTAACTACACTCTTGTATAGACTGCCTGATTGCTTTGTCAGATTCTTCTGTTCCGTTCTGTCTTCTCTCCTTTCCATTTAATTATATCAAAGATTTTTTACATTTTTTTATCTTATAATATTTGGTATTTTTCTTTCTCCTTTTCGAATCAGTGTTGACAATTGCAGTTGCGCCGATGTACCCGCTGTTGTAATTTTGTTTGATCACTGAGCACACCATAAGCTATAGCTTGTTGCTGCTTAAGTTTCATAATTTGTTTGTGTACACATAGGTCATCAATTGAAAAAAATAGTGCTTAAAAAACTGCACTCTGGATTTGTGCGGGACACAATCATTAAAATGTATCAACCTATGTAGACATTGAAGTAGGCTGATTTTCCCCATAAGCCTTCCATCGAAAAACACAATTTCAAAAATTAAAGTGAACAATTACTACTAGGCAAACAACTAACCTACCGTAAAATGGTGTTCATATTCAAAATCCAAATAAGCGTGGCACAACCATGTCTTACTGAATTTGTTCAATGGAAAGAAACATCAGTCCACCAATTCCACTTTCCAGTGTTGGACGATCTGTCTGAAGCTCTCTTGTTGTATTTATCAAAGTATGTCAATCATTGCAATCCTTCAAATCAGCCACAAGTGCACTACTCTACACGGGGAACAAGATCACAGTGCTTGTGGATGAATTCCTGAACACAATATGGTTATGCATCTCTCTCTCTCTCTCTCTCTCTCTCTCTCTCTCTCTCTCTCTCTCTCTTCATGTGATTGACTATTGGTTTCCACCCCTAGCGCCGCTTCTTTTTTTTTTTCTTTCTTCCTCTTCACTGTACATGATTCATTCTGTATTTTGTTCTTTAAGCCCGATAATTCCGATACCAATGAGATGTTACAAAATCGGGAGGTGGGGGGGTAGTTGGTGTTACGGATGGTGTGCGGTGCGTGATTCGCTGTCTGACTCTCACCTGAAGGAGTTTTGGATGCGTGTACGACTTTTCCCTACACACATCCACACCACACCAACATAGATAGCCAGGCAACAAGTTAAGTTTCTACTTATTTTCTTTTCGCTGCCTGAACCATGCGATCAAAACAAGTACACAATACATAATAAGCATGAGCATAATCAGCATAAAGTTTTCGCCACCACCAAAGGGTGCACAACGATACTAGGTTCTATATTGTCACAATAACATATTTCTTTCACCCGGCAGGCCAGTATGGCACCCACAGCAGTCACCACGGACGATCTGTGCACTTCGCCGCGTCCAGCCCTAGTCACACACAGTTCTCACACAGGTAAAAGCCACTCACAAAAGCAGTTCGTGGAGTCCTTCCAGGAACTCGCACACACCAGGACACACGTCGGCACGACAGAAAGCGAAACCGCTCACGGAGGTAGGTTCGTGGAGTCCTTCCAGCGACTCCTACACAGCAGAAGAAACACAAGTCGGCGTGCGACGAACACTGAAGCCCTTTCTCACTCCAGCTCGTTGCTGACCTCACGGACAGGCTCTCGACACCCCCCATGGGTGCAGAGACGGCGGCTGGGCTTGCGCTGCACCACACACCCATTTGGCAGTGCTTATACGATGTCTACTGACCCTCGGTCAGCCTCTGCATACCTCTCTATGGGGCAGAGATAGTAACAGGGCACAGGCTGCACCCCACACCCAGATGGCAGTCAGCTCCAAGTCAGACACGGGAGCTTCACCGACACCTGGGGGAACTGAGAGCTACCTTGATTATCTAGCCTACTTCCAGCATGTTTATCATTCTTGTTTGTCACTAGCAGTCACTCTTCACATAATACATTTCACTGGAATTTGGGGGAAAACACCCATACCAGAATCTGCACAGTTTCAATACAGTGGGGGCAATACGATAGAAAATTTTCTTTGATTAACACCATGATTGTTTACATTAAAGCAAAGGATTTCCACATGGAACCCTTTTTCAATGTACCAAGAATACAATTATTACTAAAGTGTTTACCCAACACTTTAGGAGGATGGCTTAGTGTGACATATAGTCTAACTAGTGCTTTAACTGTTCCTAGTATCGTTGTCACTTCTCGTGCACACAAACACATACACACGCACACAGTGCAACCCCCCTACGGTAACTGGAATGGCGAGTGGGTGGTCAGTCTGTGACTCACTCCGTCCACGCTCCACAAGTTCAGCTCGTCAGAGGGTCAGCAGGTGGTGGTGTGACCGGAAGAAGGCACAATGGCCACGTCCGGTCGGGTCAAGCAATGGCGGGTTGTCTCGGCGCGGTAAACTGGCTGCAGTCCGCGCCCTGGTTGGAAGTGGTCGTGGTGACTGGACGCCTCACGTCTCCCGTAGCGTGGTGTACAGGACGGCCGTCGACTATGGTGTAGAGTAGTGGCTATGGGAGTAGACGTCTCCTTCTGGTCTCAGGGAATGCAGAGCAAGAGGTGTTGACCCGTCGGGGGTAGTGAGTCGATTGGCTCAGCTTCGGTCTTGCCCTGTCGTCTGTCTGCTGTAAGTGAGCAGCGCTCATGCGAGGTGCACCTTCCGGTTCCGGTGGTGAACCGAGTGCTTATGCGCACCGCATTCGTGCGTCACTACCATGACATATAAGGGAACGTATTCCGTTTGTCCCATTTTATCAAGAAAAGAATGTTTTTATCATATAACATCATCACTAGATGTGTCTAATTACATTTCAAGGAACGATTTCCGTTCGTCCCTTTTATCAAAAATAAAGAATGTTCATCATCGCTAGAGGTGTCTAATTGCATGTCAACGAACGGTTTCCGTTCGTCCCTTTTTATCTCTCCACAACAAGAATCAGAATACATTTTCTGATAGTTTATGCACAATGATTTTAATTGCTAACTTCCAGAGATCACCAACACTCAGATCATTATGATACTTTTGGGGGGAAAAAAGCTACACACCACCTTTTTCCAGTGACAGGGATTATACTAGACTATCTTTTTCTGATAACATACCAGTATACATGTTCTTTCTTCTTTCTACTCCTCCATTCTCCTCATCCTCTTCTCAACTCACATTCACTAATTACAGCATCCTACTGTCACTCTATGTCTCGTCAAATAATAAAACATATCAAGGGACAATCACACATTTTAGGCTGTTACTAAGCACTGGAAAGTTCCCAACCACCTGCGGAAAAGACAACTTCATTAATTCAAACCCTAACTTCAATTCAGTTATCAACACATACCCGACTGCCAGCGAGGACACACCTTCAGTCTCTCTTTGGCTTTGTGATGAAGTTGCTCGGCCGGTAGCTCTGCAGAGACGGAAGAGAAATCTTCACTCACCTGACTTACACCAAACGCAGGTGAGTAGCAGTCAGGTAATCAGGTCAACCGGTTTTACAGGTTTACTTGTTCCGGTCAAATGTGTATCCAAAATTTGGGACCAGACGAAATACGGTCCGTCACAGTGGGGAGGAGGGGGAGGGGTTGTTAACTCCTTTTCTTTTAGTGTTCTATGTGTACGTGTTTTCTGGTTTCTTGTTGTACGTGTTTTCTGGTTTCTTGTCGTTTAATAACCATCTTACTGTCTTTGCTTTGTGATAATGAACATTATATATATATATATATATATATATATATATATATATATATATATATATATATATATATATATATATATATATATATATATATGCAAGGACTCTTGACACCTCAGTGGTGAATTTGTTTTTAGTCTTGAGTCATCTCTCTCTCTCTCTCTCTCTCTCTCACACACACACACACACACACACACACACACACACACACACACACACACACACAGAGTCATTCATGATGTAGCCGTATATATTTTCTCTATGCACTGAGGCAAAGGGAAGAAGAACATACTATTGCTACAAATTCAAGTTGATTCCTATCATCCATCTGTTTGGATAGCCACTACATTGTTTACGTGTACCTATGTTTAAAGGCTGGAGGCCTGACATTAAAAACTCTCTCTCTCTCTCTCTCTCTCTCTCTCCTCTCTCTCTCTCTCTCTCTCTCTCTCTCTCTCTCTCTCTCTCTCTCTCCTCTCTCTCTCTCTCTCTCTCTCTCTCTCTCTCTCTCTCTCTCTCTCTCTCTCTCTCAACACAACAACAACAAATATGATGGATTTGTGTTTTATTTTTGTCTTGCATTTGTAAAGTGTGTAGACAGGCATGGGCATGATCATTATGTCAACGTATACTAACGGTAAAACTGATATAGGCAAATGCTGCAAAGCGCGTTATTGTGACGTTGCCTTTTTTTAGTATTGCTATCAACTTATGATTGTGTATGCGTTTTACGACTGACAGAGGTGAAAATGAAAAGTCAGTCTTCTGTATAATGAAAACAGACTTAAACATAAATTACACGTATCCAGCCTTCTTCAAATGTCTCCTCACTGAGCAGTTAATGGAAGTGAGCAGTATAATGGAAGAGAGCAGTATAGTGGAAGAGAGCAGTATAATGGAAGTGAGCAGTATGACTGAAGTCAACCATATGAACGAAGAGAATGATATACTGGAGAAGCCGTTTAATCAATATACCTGGTTCGCGTTCTATATCGGTTGTTCTGTCGTGCTTGTTTTTGGAACATTCGGAAATTCCATGACAATTCTAATCATGAGTCGTCTTCCTGGATCCACGTCTAGTGTTTTCTTCCAAGTGCTGGCCTTGTCTGACCAGCTGCTGTTGATATTAGGTCCCTTTCAAATACTGTGCTCGGCAATATTTAATGTACCGCAGTTTGCGCTCCTTGGTTCTTGGCAATGCAAGGTTGTCAATTTGATGCAGTACACAGTGGCACCTATATCTGCATGTATGCTTGTGGCACTCACTACCCTAAGAGCAGCTTCAGTTCTGTGGCCACTTCATGTCAGTACTATGTGGACGAAAAGAAAGTCTCGAACTGCAGCGGGTATATTGGTACTGGTCATCCTTCTGATTAATTGTCACCTTCTGTATGGATTGGATTTGTCAGACGCAGACTGTGAACTTGCCGCGTATGTCTCAGAAATGTACAGTGTGTTTGATGACCTGGTGTGGCCTTGGATAGATCTCATTCAGTGTTCCTTCTACCTTTTACGTTGCTGGTACTCAACAACTGTGTTCTTGTGTACACACTGATCAGATCTGTGAGAACGGACACACGTCTTTCTGTACAGCAAGACACTCAGCGTTCAAGACAACAGAAAGTAACTTCGATGACAGTAACCTTTGATCGTCGCAAGTGTTTCTTTCCTCCTCCTATCCATGCCATTATCACTTTTCCTGGCCTCATATTCATATATTGATGCGGATGACCCCAATGATAAACGAAGATTTTTTCAGTCATTCACAAAGTTACCGGTGCCATGTGTTTCTCCAACAGTGCCATTAACTTCTACCTGTATTGTTAACAGGGGCAAAATTCAGGGAGAATTTCGCAAAATAGCTTTAGACTTTTGTGACATGTTCTATAATATCAAGAAGTCAGTGTTGAGCATAGCTCTGTGTGACTAACGACAAAGACGTGGTTTTGTGGACACCCTAGTGCCAGGGATAGACTGAGACCAGCCACCTTCAGGATGTTTTTTCAGCAATTCGTGCACGGTTGTCAGGACAAACACAGCTTCTGTAGAACTTTCGCAGATCAAAGAAAAAGCTTGTTTTTAATGAGAATATGCAGTATATCTTCTTCATAGAGTACTCATAGAGTAGATGCCCACGTAAGGCTTTTGAAGTATGATTGATTAAGCAGTTGACTGATCGATTGATTTATTGATTGACTGGATGAAGGATGGGGGGAAATGTAAGAGGAATACTAGATAGCTAGACAGGTAGATAAATAGACAGAAAGGCTGATAGATAGATAGATAGATAGATAGAAACAAAAAGCAATGATAGAAGTAAAAAACATTTTACATGAAATAGGGCTGTCCTCAATTTCCTATTGGAAAGCTTACATAATATTCAGCTTTTCTTCTGTATTTATAAAGGACAGTTCGAAACAGCTTAAACAGAGTTAAGAGAAAGGTGACTATTGCCAGCAGTCTTCTTTTACCCATTCCCAAACACAGCCAGTTTTTCCAGGGAAGACAGTTTCATTTTAAAGATGTTCATGC
>JADBJO010004816.1:177500-184721 GCA_016801955.1 Conus betulinus | reverse complement strand
TCCTCTTGTTCTCGTCCTTTTCCCTCCGTCTCTTCTTCCTCCCCCCCCCCCCCCCCCCCCCCCCCCCCCCCCCCCCCCACCCCCCCCATGTTCTTCATTTTTCTCTCTTTCTTACTCAATCCCAGTCCATTCATCCCGTGACACCAAAGTAGCCACAATTAAACAAGTCATTCGTCCATGACCCCGAAGAGGCTTCCTACAACAAAGCAAACTTTCAAACACAACATATATAGTAGTAATTTGATTTTCAAATAAACTCAGTTATTTGGTGGTTTCTGATTTCTTAGTTTTAAATGATTTGGACAGGAATAGAGCCAGTGGCACACACATCCTTGAATTTGATAGTAATAAAGTAAGTTTGAAAGAATTTGGATGTATATATAATATTTGGAAGGAATATCTCTCTCCCGCAATAGTTTATACTTGGGACAAACTAATGTAAAGTGAAGTTCTGTTTCAAGTTCGTTGGGACAAAATGGGCATGTCATGCTTTCTTGGCTTCTCGAATGTCTGAACCTGTGAGGTTTAAGTTGGGAAACACCAAGCCGAAGTCTGGTTAGGTGTTTTCTAAGTGCTTGATTTTTTATCTCACTAGATAGCCAGGAATACTTTGTAGTTGACTAAATGTGGAATAAAAGTCGTATCTTGCTTTGGATTGTAACAAAGCGTCTAGATCGGTGGAGACGACAGTCATAAAGCCTTTGCTTAAAAATGGATATAAATGATTTTACATTTTCTACTCCTTGATTCTCCCACACAAATCCAAACCCATACCTAAACAATGTAATGCAAACCTTGCTTACCCAATTTGTCTTACCTTGACAGTGCATTGTGTATAGCATTTGTATGATTTCCTTGGAATACGATATTCTCCATTTTTTGTTAGTCTTAACCAGTGCTAATAGTTTTAGTAAAAGTTTTGTATGTAAAGTGGGATATCTGTTAGCTTCATAATATGCAAGTGTATTAGGTGTTTGTATGCTGATATTCAAGTAAAACGTTTATGGCAAGAAGATGTACTCTCTCAATGGGGGTGTGATCTGCAGTCAAACCCACAATTTCTGCACCATATGTCAGAATAGGTTGTACTTGAGTGTCAAATATCTTAAAGAAAATCTTAGGAGAATTTTCGCCTATAGACCAGAGGAATCTAAAGATACTGGAAACACATTTTTTTTGCTTTACGAGCCAAATCTTCTAATGAGTAAGAAAATTAAACCCTGTGGAGAAAAATATTCCCAAATACTTTATTATGATTTATTTACCACTTCCATTTTAACATTTCCATAGAACCATTTTTCTCTTGCAGCAAGGTAACCACCTTTCCTAAACACTACTATTTTTTGATTTTTCATTATTAACTGTAAGACTAGTCTATCTGCCGTACTTTTTAGAATGTTCAGTTGGTTCTGGAGCCCGATAACAGTGGTAGAAAGGAGGACAAACATCATCAGCAAATAACAAAAACCAGAATCTGCATCAAATCAGGTGACAATCGTACCCATGTCTACCATGCTGTGTGTATATCATTTGCAAGCTCATTGATTAAAAAAGCAAATAAAATAGGACTACAGTTATCGCCTTGTTTCAATCCTCTAGGACACATAAATGTTTCTGTAAGACCACCGTTAGTTCTGACCCCTAGCTTTAAACTATTTCATACATACTTTGAATAGCTTTGAACATTTTTCCCTTGATACCATTTTGTGGAGTATAAGCCAAAGATGGTTTCTGTCTATGAGATCAAAGGCTTTCCTAAAATCAATGAAAGCTGCATATAATTTTGTTTTGTTAGTTGAAAATTGCTTCTGAACTAGTGCAATAGAGTAAATATGTGATCGACTGTACCGTAATTTTTCTAAACCCTGCCTGCGCTTCACTTAACAAATTATTGTCCTCTGCCCAATTTGTCAATCTCTTATTAAGTATGAATGTGTACATTTTGCTGCTGATATTCAACAGTGAAATACCCCTGTAGTTGTCAGGGGAAATTAATGTCTCCTTTTTTATGTAATGGCTGTATAACTGATTCTGACCAATTTTGGGGAAAATAAACCTGAATCCAAAAGTTTGTTGAAGAGCTTAGTCAGGAACCAAAAATGACCTGAGGAGAAAGAGTTTTTATAAAACTCACTGCTGAAGCCATCTGGTCCTGGTGCTTTCCCCTTCTTTTGTGCTTTCATGGCATTATATACTTCTAGTTCTGATATTTCTAAATCTAAAGTGGAACCATCTGTTTCACAAACAGTTACAGATTGAGTATCAAAAACTTCGTTAGAAAATAAACTATTACAATCTAATTTATCATTCTCTGCAGATGCGTCATTAAAATACTTTTTCAAAATGGTCATACCAATCTTCACTTGAAATAGTACAGGTTGATAATGTATTGTTTATACGTCTTTTTATAGTACCCCAAAAAATGTTTAGGATCAGTACTATTGCATTCAAGCGTTACAAGAAACATTTGTTTATTTCTATCTGTTTAGTTTTTATAAATGATTTGTAATCCTTTCTCATAGTGGCGTATTCGCCCCTAAGTACGTCTGCATTGTATGAATCCACACATTTATTCAAATTTCTCAGGGACTGACGAAGTACTGTTCGTTATCCCTGCATTCCTTATCGAACCAAGTACAATTACTTGTTTTCCCCAAATACTATCTTTTTCTTCAGCACTGCCCAGCCTCAGCAATACCTGTTAAAAATTTTTCTACGGCTGCATTGATATCAATGTTAATCAATTCAGCTGCTTGTGTGAAAATTAATGAAATTTCTTTTGATAACAATGCTTGCCTATATTCATTCTCGAAAAGCTCTTGATTCCAAACATACTTTTCAATAATAGTTTTTTTTCTAACTTTTCACAGGTTTTTACCAGCTGCTTTTTGAACAGTAAGGGTTAGTTTCACGGGCATATGCTTGGATTCAATTCTTGAGATAACTTGTAAACATGAGGCATATTCAAAGATAGACCGAGAAATAAGGAAATAATCGATCACACTTGATCCATTGTGAGCAATGTATGTATATGCCCACAAACGGTCTCCTGGTAAGAGACCATTCAATATAACAAGAGAAAATTGTTCGCATAACAAAAGTAGACAACGACGACCGAAGTCGTTTGTTGAAGAGTCCTTCGATTCCCCGTGGTACTCCTTTTCAGGCAGTAAAATTTTCGTCATCCTTATCATCATCATTAAACATATATGGCAAAGAAAGCTCTCTTTTGCGTTTGCATCAGCAGTCCTAGCATTGAAATCACCCATGAGCATAAGGGGGACATTCCCCAATCAATTCATAAACATCAAGTATACACTGCTCTAGTAAGTCAATTCCATTCTCGATGTCTGTGTCAAGATAATAGACGCTATGGGCAGGAGGAACATACATACCTATCAATACACATTCGTTTCGTGAATTTGGCAGAAGCTTGAAAATCTTGAGCACGATGCAGCTGTCGTATTCAACTTGAATTTGTTGAACTAAAACTAGAATACATTTTCTTTACTAACATGACAGCACCGCCAGAGAGGCGAGCTGTGGTGCTGTCTGATACATCACTCCTGGGGAGACAAACACATCAAAAGCAGGAAATAAATGAGATGGAAAGCTGGATGAAAAGGTTCTGTAAGAAAAAACAATATCATAAATTGACAAGAATTGTCTAATGTCAGGCTGATAGATGGTATTTAGTCCTTCTATGTTATATGTTAAAAAAAAAGGATACATTGTGACCATGTATGTTCGGTTGTGTTTGGTTGGCCGTCAGAGGTAGGGTTGATGACATGGGCAGGGTCGTATCCCTAGGTTGTTGGAGGCTGAGCTCCCGATTCCGTTCGGGCGGAGTTAGTTTTGGCATGTGGAAATAACTAACTCTGTGACGTGCTGTTGCCTTCCTTGCTGTTTGTTGCCTGAACTGTGTTTTGCCCTAGTTTTTGCTTCTGGTCAACCTACTTTTTGCTGTAGGGGGTTTCAGTCTCTAGTGAGAAGCTTTGCTGGGCTTGCTCCTGCACGTCTTGCTGGTCTCTGCCTGTGTTGTTTTTGTCTCCTAACTCTGTTTCTGGAATCAGAAGACTGACTCTCTCCATAGCATCTACAGCAGTCCACGGGTCAGCAAGCTGTTTGACAGAGGTCTGGCTGCTACCCGTTCTGGACGTCTGTCCAAAGATCAGCAGCTGTTTAGCGTAACTTTGGCTGCTATCTTTCTGGGGTCCTCTTCTGTTGGCTTGTCTGGCGTTGGGTGAAATCTGAAACTTGTGCTTTGCCATTGGTGTACTTTGAAGATATATTGGACTAGTGGGGATTTTACTTACAGCATCTTGCGCTGAGGGGTCCTTGGGTACGGTTGCTACTCTTATATCACTGGCTGTCTGGGATGAATTGCTGGGTAGATTTCCTTCTACACAAGTCTGGTTAGTCCCATCGACTGGGCAGTGCACAGGGGGACACCGTGGCTGGCTGTGTACTTTACTGGGAGTGGGTGTGTCCTCTCTGGTTGTTGGCTGTGCGTCAGCAAAAGACTGGATGGTTTCTGTCCTCAATACTGTGGGGAGGGCTTCCAAGCAGAGACTCATCACTGCGTTTGAGGTTGGTACCAGCCTAATGCCCCGTGCATCCACTATTTTCCTGTATCTTGTTGGGGAGATGCTGCTGTTTGACTTTGGATGACTCAGTCTCTCTACCGGTACTGAATCCTGCGTCTGATTATTTGTCTTGGTGGATTTACAATCTTCTGGTGTAGTGCTGTATTGCACCGGTTTGGATTCATGGCTCTGGCTTCTCGGTCTTTTTGATGGGGGGCCTCATGTCTTGTTCCTTTGTCACCAAGGCGTGCGTTTCGTCTGGGTTTGCTCAGTAGTGGGAATATGTTCGTATCCCAAGTCCATGGTGGTCTCTCGTCTGCTTCTCTTGCAGGCTGTTGTTGACATTCAAAGAGATCATCCTGAGTAGGCCTGTCGGCAGGATCACTGCTTTCCTGTTGACTGCCTGCTTTGCTGCCTTCTCTGTTCTGGTGAGCTATGTCACGTCTCTGGTTGTGGGCAAGGTTTGTTGAATTTGTCCCTGCAATGAGACCTCTATGGTCTCTTCTGTTCTGTCCTTTCTGAGATCCATTCTTGTAGTACAGACGGCCCTTCCAGACATAGGCGTGTCTGCCTGCATCTTTTTCTGCTTGGATGGCCTGGCTCTGGCGGTTTGTTAGATCAGAGGCGACTCGGATTCCCAAATCGTTTGCCATCTCCCTTCTGCACTCTTTGGCCTGAAGGATGGCCAGTTTGTCCTGCCATCGGAACAGACGTGCAATGATGGGACGTGGATTATTGTGGCTTTCAGCTTTAGGTCCAAGACGGTGCGCACGTTCGATGTCGTCAGTGGTCCATGACTTGCAAGGAAAGTACCTGTTCAGTAGTTGTACTACCTTCCGAATGCACTTTAAATTGTCTTCATTGGGGCCTCAAAGACGTAAAAATAATCTAATGTTGTTGCGTCTGAGAAAGATTCTAGTTTATCCATGTGGTCATCTATGTTTTTTGACATCTCCATGAATGAGTCTTTCCACTGGTATAACTCACTGCAGCATTGCTCAAGGAGTTGGCACTGGCTAGTCAACCACTGCACGTCATGCTTCAGTTGCTGATTGTCTCTTTGAAGGGCACCACACAGAGAGACCCAGTCTCAGCACAGCGTCTGGTGATTCTTTTTTTTCAATTGTCGGATATCCAGCTAGAGTGAGTAGATTTCTGTGAAGATCTCTTGGGTTGGTGTTAAAAAGCTTCAAACCCTGGATTTTGAAAGTACCTAACCCGTGCCTTTTGCCTATACCTGTCTGAAGAGCCCAAAGCTGTGACTGTTCTGTGCCTGGTCTTGTTGATGCATCCACCTCTCCGGCCCTGGATTTGATTCCACATCCATACAGAAGAGAAGGTACCATCCGATCCAGATCATGCACGTCTCTCAAGGATGATAAGCTTGAGGATGAGTTGGGCCCCCGATGCTGTGTGGATAGTCACTCTATACTGAGGCCTTCGGTACAATCTCCATCTTGTGGCCGCTTCAAAATCCAGTTGCTACAGCTAACATGAGAAAAAGGCGTCTAAGTTGGCAAATGCAGATTTGGATCGTGAAAGGCAGACCTTTGATGTTGCTGAACTGGCAGAGGTTTGACAGCTGACATAGTCGCTGCACTGTAGAGGTTGACAGGTCACAGTGTTATCACAGCAACCAGACAGGCTGGGGTCGTTCCCTTTATTTGACACACGAAGAGGAGCAGGTAGGCTAGTAGCACTGTTCTCAGTACTGACATAGGCCAAGAGGAGTTAATTTCGTATGTCAGTGGTCCAGTGCTTCCACTTTCCATTACTTCCGCGAAAAGCGCGGCGTGAATAGCGAGTGGAAGGTCATGTTGTGAGTCTGTGTTGTTGGCTTTCATCCACTTTACACATTTGCACCAAGCGTCAGTTCAATCAGTTCGTCCGCACGAACATCACTGATTCACTGTCAGTTTGTCAGTTCATTTGCAGGGCCAGGCAGGGTGTATTGTTGTAATGTTTTGGCCAGAGCAACGCCTTGAGGGACCAAAACCACTGAGGGAAAAGGCAACAGAGGGAAAGCCTCTCGGCCTTGATCGATGATGAGCCAAAACACAGTTCAAATCGGGTTTGAAGCTCAAGCTAAAAGAGTGTCGAGGTAATGAAAAGTTTAGGCCATCAAACACAATGCCATTTGACCCGAGGCGCCTGTTGTATGTGGGTGTGGCGTGTGGGTGTGTTGTGGTTGTGTGTGTGTGGCTGTGGTGTGACTGGTGTGTGGTGTTGAGAATGAGAGAGAGAGAGAGAAGAGAGAAGGGGAGAGGAGAGAGAGAACGAGAGAGATTTTAGAGGGAGATTGAGGAGGGGGAGAGTGAGGGAGAGAGTATGAGAGAGAGGAGGGAGAAGGAAAGGAGAGAGTAGAGGTGTGTGTTGTCTATCGGGTGATGTTGTGTTTGTGTTGTGGGTGTGTGTGTGTGGGCTGTTGAGGTCCTGTATGTGTACGTGTTGTGTTGTCCTGGTATGTGTGTGTAGTGTGTGTGTCTGTGGTGTGGTGTGGTGTGTGGTTGTGTGTGTGTGTGTGGTGAGTGGGGTGTGTGCGTGGTGTGTGTCGTTGTGTGAGTGCGTGGTGTGTGCGCTGCGTACGCAACGGTGGTGCGTGCGTGCGTGCGTGCGTGCGGGCGTTGCTGTGCGG
>JADBJO010004816.1:170000-172500 GCA_016801955.1 Conus betulinus | reverse complement strand
TCTACGCTTCCTTTCATAATATATCCCGGCGTCAAACCAGGCCCGAGAGATACAGAAACCTGCAGTGTTGGTCAGGAAATTTGAGCAACACTCTCAGAAACGCATCCATTAAGTGTCTATCTGTCTGTCTGTCTGTCTGCTGTCTGACTGTCAATGTATTCATCTATCCACCACCCCGTCCGTCCAGAAGTCCGCCTGTCTGCCTGTCTGTCTGTTTCTCTCTCTCTCTCTCTCTCTCTCTCTCTCTCTCTCTCTCTCTCTCTCTCTCTCTCTGTGGTCTGTCTGTCTGTCTGTCTCTGTCTGTCTGTCTCTCATTCTCAGCCTGTCTTTCTGCGTGCCTGTCAGTCTGCCAGTCTGTCTGTCTGTTCAGCTGCTTGCCTACTTGTCTGGCCGCCTCTCCGCTGTCTGTCTGTCGGTCAACTGTCTGTCTATCTGGCTGTGTGTGTGTGTCTCTCTCTCTCTCTCTCGCTCTCTCTCTCTCTCTCTCTCTCTCTCTCATTTGTCCCGTCAGTGCATCCGTCATTTTGTCTGTCTGTCTGTCGGTCTGTGTCTCTGAAATCTGTCTCTGTGTTTCTCTCTCTCCCTTCCTCTCTCTATGTCTCTCTGTCTCTGTCTCTGTCTCTCTCTCTGTCTGTCTGTCTCTCCCGACTCTCTTTCTCTCCCTCCCTCCCTTCTTCCCTTCCTAACCCTCTCTTTCTCCCCACTGTATTATCCCTCCCTCCCCCCCTCATCCCCTTCTCCCTCCCCCCCATCTCTCTCCTCCCTCCTTCTCTCTTTCTCCTTCCTCCCCTATCTCCCTCTCTCTCTGTCTCTCTCTCTGTCTCTCGCTCTCTCTCTATCTCTCGTCTCTGTCTCTGTCTCTCTCTCTCTCTCTCTCCTCTCTCTCTCTCTCTCTCTCTCTCACCGCGCGCGCGCGCGGGACACACACACACACACACACACACACACACACACAACACACACACCAACACACACACACACACACACACACACACACGCACGCACGCACGCACGCACACACTCACACGCACGCACGCACGCCACGCACGCACACACACACCCACACACACGCACGCACGCACGCACACACACACACCACACACACACACACACCACACACACACACACACACACACACACACACACACACACACACACAATGTCCTCGATGGACTGATTTGAAATCCAGAAGTCAGAGAGAGAGAGAGAGAGAGAGGAGACGAGAGAGAGAGAGAGAGAGAGAGAGAGAGGAGAGAGAGAGAGAGAGAGAGAGAGCAAATGAGGAGACGAGGAGAGAGAGAGAGCAAATGCATGTTTACCACAGCCACATCTTAACAACCTGTAGCGTCGTTGTTTTGTCTTGCTAGACGGACACAAGCGGCATGGACAAACGATCTAAGCCCCTGTGTAAACAAGGTGGCTCAGGCTCTGAACTGTCTACCAGGAGAGGGCGAGTAGACGGTAGGCGTCTTGTTTTCCCTGCTGCTGCTGCTGCGAAGCAAAAACAGGAAGTCAAAAAGCAGTTTGGAAATGAATCTGTAGCACTGCGGTGACTCCCAAGTTTTTTCATGTTATTCTCATCATCGGTTCGTGTTCTTTCTTTTTTTTTTTTTTTTTTTTTTTTCGTTTCTTTTATTATTTTGCAGGGTCTTAGAGTCAAGCAAGGGCAGGGGTAGGAGGTGCTTTGTGTTTCGGTTTGAAGCCGATGCCTGGAACTCTTTGATGTCTGGTGATTGGGGGCTGGAATTGAAGGGTCGCAGTAATCCTTTCTGTCTTTGTTTTGAAATGAGTGTGTTGCGTTGAAGTGTTGCACGAGTCACCGTCTACAAACGAGACAGTCTGCTGAGCAGAGAGAGACCGAGACGAGAAGAGAGACGGATTGATAGGATGAGGAGATCCCGGACCGAGAGATGGCAGACGAGAGACGGATCCCGACGACCCCGAGGACGACCCGACCCCCCCGGAACGCCGAGGAGGAGGAGAGAGATGGTTCCGTTTCTAACATTTAAATATGAAACGGAAAGAAAGACACAAAACGGCGAAAGGAAGAAAAAACGAAAAGAGGATGGGGAAAGACGAAGAGAACAACGAAAAGAGAGAAACGGACGACATTACATAAGAAAGGAAGCAGCCACCATTAGCTTGCTGGAAGTCCCGTTGTGTCTGTGTGTTCCCCCCCTCCCCTGGTGTGCGTGTGCGTTTTTCCGTGTTGTGTGTATCTTTGCTCTGTTTCTTTCCTGTGTCCTTATGTCCCCCTCCTGGTGTGTGTGGGTGTGTTCCCTTCTGTGTGTGTGTGTGTGGTGTGTCCCTGTTGGTTTGTTTGTTCTCCCCGTGACGGTGTGTGTCTGCGGCCCCGTTGTAGTGTGCGTGTGTCGTCGTGCCTCGTTGTCGTGTAACTCGTTGGTGTTATCGTCACCGTGGTGGTCTGTCGTGTGAGCTGCGCGCGGAAGTGCGTGCGTGAGGGTGTGCGTGCGGGCGTGCGTGGTGTGTGTGTGGTGGG
>JADBJO010004816.1:117500-165000 GCA_016801955.1 Conus betulinus | reverse complement strand
TGAATGTGGACTTTGTGTTCAGGTAGCAACATCCCATAGATTGGTCATCAGCGGGGGGTGCCATGCAGTATGGTCAAACCATGACCATGGTTTCCCCACAATTCAATCCACAGTTCGTTACTCCATTTGTCTGTCTCATCAATGTTGTGATAGTGTATGTATTCCTGTCTCTGTCTTTGACAGTGAATCTTTTTTTTTTTCAAACAAATGTTAGGCCTCTGCTAAGTCTCACGCATGTGGACACCCGGCAGAACATTCCCAAACTTGTTCCTTACTTTTGTATGTGTGTATCGACAGAGGTGCTTTAAGCTGAGGTGAGCTATGATTCAGCAAATGTGGTAAAAGCGAAAATGGCCTGATTCACGCGCAGTGATGCTCGATTGCCAAAACTTGACCTCTCTCTCTCTCTCTCTCTCTCTCTCTCTCTCTCTCTCTCTCTCTCTCTCTCTCTCTCTCTCTCTCATCACGTTAAACTATGAACACTTGATTCAAATACTAGAGTTTCAAGCACCAGCATATTTACCATTTTGCATGGCTCTAACATGAAAGTGACCCATCCACTGTTTGGGGTAGCAATAATGTATGACAAACCATTCAACATATACCCACCTGTTTGACCCAAACCATCAACACCGTGTTCTGGGGGTAGCAATAATGTATGACAAACCATTCAACATAACCGTGACCCATCCTCTGTTTGGGGTAGCAGTAATGTATGACAAACCATTCAACATAACCGTGACCCATCCTCTGTTTTGGGCAATAATGTATGACAAACCATTCAACATAACCGTGACCCATCCTCTGTTTGGGGGTAGCAGTAATGTATGATGACAAACCATTCAACATAAACGTGACCCATCCACTCTTTGGGGTAGCACTAAATGTATGGCAAACCATTCAACACAAACGTCTGTTTATGGAGTGAACAAGTGCCATAAAAGGTACGGACATTTAAACGCGGGATTTCAAATGGAATGAAAACATATTCCGAGATGTTCTAACGGTTCCTTCAGGTAATAGGCATGTGACAGCCTCTGTGTCAGACCAGTGTTTGGTCGCTAATGACTTGACGTGCTTTTCCCTGTAAGTGTGGGTGGTTCACTGCCACAGATGTTTCTTTAAAACTTGATGTCGGTCCTGAATGTGGCGTCTTTGATAGTTCGGACTGCAGACAATGTGACTGGAACTGTCGGAGATTGGCTTCTTTCAATATAGCAGCAAATGACCGATGTTATTTTGGGTAACACCACTCAACTGGTGATCGGTCGGTCGGTTTAATAATTTGGCAGTTAATACTTAATCACACGTCAAGAACATTTCGCAAAAAGAGCAAACCGGATCTGTGTGGAACTGTCGACCAATGTACAGAAACAAAGTGTGAGATGTAAATGCTTATTACTATAATGATGTAAATGCTTATTACTATAATTTTCTAAACAGATAAAGCGTCAGTCAAATAAGACATTTCTGTTGTTTAAACTTAGAAACTCTGACCGATGTGAAAAAAAAAACAAAACTAAAAACCAAAACCAAAAAACCAGTTAAAAAAAAAAAAAAAGACTGTGAAAACGTGTTTCTGAGGAGAAGAGAAATAAATATAAGAAAGAAAAATACGCATTCAGCTAAAGGAAATCGAGCGATGGGAAACTCCAAAACATTGGCATAACCTCCACCAACCCTCCACCTCCTCTACCATGTTGTAAGCTTTATGGGGTAACCTATGTGGCTGCATTCTCGTTAACTTTAACCAATAACGAATAGAGCTGACTACAGGTGCTAAATATATAGGATAACTATTGTCTCCCCATACACTAAATCATTAGGCGTATGCATAGATACTCCCCAAAACTTCTTCGATGCATATAAATGAATCTTGTCCACTTCAAAAGCAGCACTACTGATATCCCACAAACTCAGCACCATATTGTACTATTGGTTGAATTTGAGAATCAAACAATTTTAGAAATAGTGCCAAAGAATTGTTATTCAATATTGTCATTTTTTTTTTCATGATACATAACAAGGCGTATTTAGCTCTGCTCACAAGATCTTTGCAGGCAAATGTAAAGCTCAAGCGTGTTGAAAAGAATCTACCCAAATATGTGTGTACACATTTACTACTGGTATTGTACTTCCATTATACATCCATCTTTCACTGGCAGCAAAGTAACCTCCTTTTCTAAACATCGATGTTGTTTTCCCGCCATCTACCCATCCCTTCCCCACCCATGTCCCGAATATTTCCCCACTACCATTGCGCGAGAGATGATTAAAACGTCGCATTCTCTCTCTCTCTCTCTTGTCTCTCTCTCTCTCTCTAATCTCTCTCTTCTCTTCTTATACATTGCCAGAAAGCGTGGGAGGATCTTCTACACTTTCTTGCAACAGCGAGAGAATGTAGCGGAATCCACCTACCATTTCTCGCAAGGTAGGAGAACGCTTGAGATTGGTAGAAAGCATAAGCCAGGTTTACAGATTATTTGCAAATAGATTGTGTTTGCATCAAGTTGGAGATGAGGTTTAAACAAAACCCGGTATGTGTGGGTGTTTGCATTTGTGCGTGCGTTCGTTCGTTAATGCGTGACCGTGTGAGAGAGAGAGAGAGAGAGAGAGAGAGAGAGAGAGAGAGAGAGAGAGAGAGAGAGAGAGAGAGAGAGTGTGTGTGTGTGTGTGTGTGTGTGTGTGTGTGTGTGTGTGTGTGTGTGTGTGTGTGTGACAGACAGAGACAGAGAGAGAGAGAGAGAGAGAGAGAGAGAGAGAGAGAGAGAGGAGAGGGAGGGAGGGAGAGGGACAGGGACAGACAGACAGACGGACAGCTTTTAAACGAAAGACGATAAACGGATTAGGATCCCTCCAGTCCAACCATCAATGACAAGCATCAAAGACACCCTTGGTAAGATGTCTTAAAACCCCAAAACCACAGGAAGAACATTTCCTCCCGTCTTGCAGCTCCATTATGGTAAGACGCTGCCAGAAATCAAGTAAACAAACAAATGCCGATGTAGGTGGGGGTTGAAAGAGGTCTGACCACATCACAGACCCGCTCTGCTCTCTGTCTCTTGCTATTGAAGCTTCAGGGTTATCAGAATGTAGGCTTTCTCCCTGGCTATCTTCTGTTTCACAACTCGATGTTTTAGCTACAATGTCTTCGTTGAGGTTTTAAAGAACGTTTCCCCCAAATCTACGTCCGTTTGTATTGAGAAGCCTAGATACAAAGAACTAGTTAACGTTTTCTCTTTGCAGATGCCGGTATTCCTTTGTTTGGCAGATGCTTTTACATACATATTCTTTGTTTGGCATATGGCTTTTTGTTACGGATGGGTTGGTGCGTGTGCCTGTTTGTCCGACTCTCAGATATTCGGATGCGTGAACGACTTTTAATTCATACCAACCCACACCATTCGAAACATGAACAGCCAGGCAATAAGTCAACGTTACCTTTTTTACATGCTGCTCAAAGCATCAACGCACAAATACACAAAACACAGCAATTTACAACAAAATCAATGGAGCAGAATATTAACGCACGCCGTAACTCTAGGCGTACAACACGTGAGGCATGCACACACACACACACACACACACACACACACACACACACATATATATATATATATATATATATATATATATATATATATATATATATATATAACAGCAAATTAGATGACCACTCAAGATTAAAATATCCCAAATTTTTTCGTTTAATCGCCTTCGATGTCAGACTGCCATATATATATGGTTATGGCTTGGGTTATTGAACAGCAAAGCTGACCACTCAAACTGTTCCGTATCTTTTGACCTCCCTTGCATCCTTAAATGGATCTTCAAGCATAGGCTCAAAGACCCTATATTTTATACTGTAAAATAATGTTTTAGTTTTCAGCAACTTTTTTCCTCTCCACTCTTTCGTTTTGTTTTATTCTACTACCTTTCGCTGCTGCTTTGGGGGTGCTGTTTGCATTCTTTTTCGAACCCTTGGCGGTCAGAACACCACAGAATTATTGACCGTGGTGTGTCTCTATTTGACGCCAAGAGCACAGACACAATCAGCCGTGTCTCCCTGATGAGTCCGATCCAGCGGACGAAAGGCCTCGGAGCAGGCGATACATATAGATCTGCTTCGAGAGGGATTGCGATCGAGAGGGATTGTGAAAGTTTCCTCATGCAGCTAGTGAAAGGTTTTCATAGTTATGATATACATTTTCCCATTTCCTTCATCTTCAATTTTTTTTCTCTACATTTCAAATCTTTGCCAAATCATTACTATAATGATGGAAGAATTGTTAACCTGCACTGTTTTCCCCCCACTTCTTAATTGTCCAGCTATATATATATATATATATAAATATATAAATTATATATATTTCAAGGATAAGTAACCGAGCACCAATCCGGCAACTTACAGAGCAGTTTGGTGTTGCAATGACTGCAAGAAATATTCAATCATAAACAAAGCTTGCTCTTATGTCTTAGATGGAAGAAAAAAAGGGGAGATAAGCATTATATATCCGCTTGGTAGATAATTCTACTTAAATATGTGGAAGTGGGTGAATGGGGAATAATAAATGCTTCTCAAAATGAGCCTTCAGCAAGTTTACAGTCGCGAAAGGGGAGAGACAATCTCCCGTGGTGAGAAAAACTTACTAACATACGCCTCCTGGTCAATTCCGATATTTCGAAACATGATTGTTTCTCCTTAGTGACCGTGGAAAGTGGTAACTTGACTCCTCTGCCTTTTCGGTTTTAAGAACAATGCTGTCCCATAAAAAGGCTGGTGTGCAATACCGTAGTATGTTTGTTGAGTTTTCAAAAAACAAAACAAACCAAAAAAAAAACCACCAAAGGTGCCACCTAAGAAGCAAAAGAAAATCATGAAAGAGCAAAACAAGCTGCATATCTTGTGAAAAGTAGAAAATATAAAAAAGATAACATCTTAAGACACAAGTGCTGAGGGACAGTACTTGGAATGAATCCACAAGGGACTAAATTACAACAAACTAATAAATTGCAAGGATAAGTACCGATAAGTACACACACACACACACACACACATACACACATACACATATATATATATATATATATATATATATATATATATATGTGTATATGTGTGTGTGTATATATATATATATGTGTGTGTGTGTGTGTGTGTGTGTGTGTGTGTGTGTAATCCTAATTCTATTGGCCACGTCCGGCCCAACTCGACAGTTGTTTTCGGACGTCACAAGTCTCTAGCAAAGAACGCCGTAGTGGAAGTCCTTTCCTGGGACTCACGCAGTCAGAGGAGCAGCTTGCAGAGTTGAATCCAACACAGGACCAAAGCGACGGCCCTGTCCTCAACAGGAGCGACGGCCACGATCTGCAGTGTCCAGTCTTTGCCCTTGTGCCATGAACTGGCTTGAAAGGCTATTCAGTCCACTGATTTATAACCAAAGATGGCTGAAATGTCTTGGTCTTAGACGTGCCTTGCGCGTGCATCATGAATCAACACGGACACTTCGCCCTTTTTTTTCAATCACATTTGCTACCACAGCAGCCGCTAAGATTACAGATTTTTCATGCTTTTAGCACGTGCAGCTGAACCAAATCTGGTACAGCAGTGGGTTGTGTGGTGTTGTGCAACCATTGATTGAGGTCTTGTCTGGTCAATGTTTGTTACTGGATTTGGGGTAATTGTTAATTGATTTCAGGTCTATTAATTATAAGAACAAAAAAGGGACGTCAACATGAGAGCTGGCCTTTCACGTTTTGCCAGTATATATAACCCAGATACTGATTTTTATTAGATTTGAGATGTGTGCATAGACATATAAATTGACATGGTGGTACTTACCCATTTCTGTACTGATTGATCTGACTTGAAATAAAAGAAACATTAACCTGTTGGTACATTGTTGCATGTAAAGTAGTTTTATATATTTAACGTGCTTGTTAATACTGTGAATCATTTCTTAACAAGACGATAGTGTTCTTTGAGGAAGAAATATACATTAATAGAAAATACTATCCAAAATTCTACAAGTAAGGATAAGAGTACAGATTTAAAATTAAATCTGCACTAAAAACAAAAAGAAATACAAAGAACCTCATCACAACAGCATTCCTGAAGTCAAACATTAAGAGCAATAAGTAAGAAAAGAGTCTCTATACTCATTGAACAAATCAAAAGTGAGAAATACGTGGAAACAATTACTTCGACATTTCATTAATAACACAATAGAAGAAGGTGGGAACGAGGGAAGACAATATAAGAAAATGAAAACAAATCGTGGAAAAGTGTATTATAAAATGAAATTAGCTATCAAAACATATCAGAATTGTCGTAAATTATTTCGTAGACCGAAACGTATATATCAGTTGCTCCAAAACCTATTATCCACTGGGTCGGGGTCATGTCGTTGGTCAAGTATCGTTGTGACCACGTGTCGTTGTGACCATGATTTTCAGTATTTTACCAAAGAATGGTAGACTTGCCAATGGGTCACAAAGACATCGGCATGTGGTCTTCTCGGCATGTGGTTACATCAGCATGTGGTCACATCGGCATGGCATGTGGTCTTATCGGCATGTGGTCTTACTGGCATGTTAAGATATTCCGGCGTCAGGCTCCGAGAGAAAGAGACACCTGCAATATTGGTCAGGAAATTTGAGCAACACTCTCTGAGACGCACCCATTAATGGATGAAACTCGACTGTGTGGTCCCAGGCTTCCCAGCTGAGCCCGTAGCAGACTCAACTCTGAGTAGGAGCCGGTTGGGACAGAAGAACCCCACATGACTGATGGGAATCGAACCCAGCCGGGAGTCCACGATGCCAACCACTTTGCCACGGTAGCTCGTTGACTGGATGGTTAGTTGTATGCTAGTTTACTTTGTTGTCCAATAGTTACGTAGCTGCTTATAGCTGCTTCTTTGACTGGTTGAGTTGTTTGGCTGGTCGAGATATTTTCATTTATTCGTTTCTTTATTACATATTTCTTTCACGGCTTCGTTATATCATTAATTCGTTATTCATTCCCTACAGCCTTCGTACTCATTTACTTGCTTTATTCCTTCGTTCCCCACTTCCTTCCTCATATAAGGTTACGAGTTCTTGTTTGTCTCTCTGATTGTTTAGCTGTTCGTTTCATCGTCGATGTGCTGCTTGCTGTTAAACTTGCTGACAGAAAGATGGAAAGGTTGAGAACTGTGTGGCGAGTAGGCCTTGTCGAAATCACCGACTCTCAACACCCCCCCCTCCCCTCTCTCTGTTGTGTAGGCCTATGTGCGGGCACGCGCGCGCGTGTATGTGTGCGTGTGTGTGTTTATGCATATATGTTTACCCGAGTGCTCCGTTTATCGGTTTATTCAAATAGTTAATCACGCTAAGTTCATGACATCAGGTACAGACATTGGAATATAAATGTCAGATCAAGAATTATAAAAATATGCTTTAAAGAATTATAAAAATATGCTTTAAAGTGAGAGAGAGAGAGAGAGAGAGAGAGAGAGAGAGAGAGAGAGAGAGAGAGAGAGAGAGAGAGAGAGCATTCTCTGTGTCCTTGTTACACAGAATGTTTGATTCAATAAAGCGATTGAACGCCTCCAGTTTACCTTTTTTCTGTATGGGAGTGCATGTTACGTACAGTGTGTATTTGTTTTTCACAATCTGTGCTGCACACATTAAAAAAAAAAACTTTCATTCACGTTATGAATCATGTTATTGGACATGTTGAAAAGGGGGAAAAAATGTACAAACAGCTCAAGTGTTACCACAATCGATGCAATGCCATCTTACAATTGGACATAATTTGATGTTGCCTCTCTCTCCCCTCTCTGCCTCAACGTGTCTCTCTGTCTGCACCTCTCAGCTTCTGTCTCTCTGCTCCACTCTGTCTCAGCCAGTCTGTTTCTCTCCCTCCGTCTTTCTCTCTCTGTCTCAGTATGTCCCTATCTGTCTGTACTTCTCATCTGTCCGTCTGTGACATTCTGTCTTTTGTCCGTTTCTCTCTCTGTGCGGGTGCGTTGACATTGTATACATACTATATCTATATATATATACACACACTTATGGGAGGGGTGGTGCATGATGTGGTTGGGTGGAATTCTTTATGTGATCTGCACGTGTGTGTATATGTGTAAATACTGTTATGGAATTGTTCTGTGGCAGAGGGACTTGGTTCTCTGGCGGACTCGGCTGCAGAGAGACACGTGCATGCGCGCGCGCGTGTGTGTAAGTGCGTGTGTGTGAGTGTGCGTTATATGTGTGCGTCTCTTTATCTTTCTCAGTCTCTCAACTTTATCTCTTATTCTCTTTTTTTCTTTTAAATGGCAGAAACACACTGACGTCATAGCTATGACAATTTTATGCAATGCGTCAATACTTATGACGTTCTTACCTTGTCAATAAACAAGTCCCAGAAGAAGGCCGCATGGCCGAAAATTGGGCAAGATATGACATTAAGTGCGTTGTGTTTCCTTTTATGACGTGTGTGTGTGTGTGTGTGTGTGTGTGTGTGTATGGCAAACATCATTTACGTTTCCTTTGAAGGTATCTTTTTATACTTTAATCCCTATGCGGATACAAGGGGCTCTTTCAAGACAAATAGCTCCCTCACTAAATGTCCTGTGCTAGTGAGCTTCTTTCTTCTTGTCACTAAGAGAGGAGGGGAGAGAGAGAGAGAGAGAGAGAGAGAGAGAGAGAGAGAGAGAGAGAGAGAGAGAGAGGTGGCATCAGGGAAAGGGAGGACAGGGATGGTTAAAAAGGAATGATGGGGGCAGGGGATGAGAGGCCCAAAGACAGAGGGAAGGGGAAACACGCGGTGAAGGGGAAGAGGGGACGCGGACAGGGGGAGCAGAGGGTACAGGGGGAGATGGTGGTGGTGAGAGGTGGAAGAAAGATGGGGCAGGGGGACCCGAGGGAGATTGGGGGGGGGGGGGGGGGGCGGGGGGACGAGAATGAGGGGGTTTGTGGAGATGAGAATGCCAGAGGGGGGGGGGGGGGGGGGGGAAAGGGGAAAGGAGGACAGGGCAAGGGGGAGGATTTAATTCCAAATTTAGCAAGCTCTTTGCCATACCGGACGCATCAAAATGGAATCACTTCGTGGTATACTCACGGTGGAAAGGGTGAGGTGGTGAGGGGGAGGGGGGGGGGGGGGGGGGGGGAGACAAGAACAAAAGAAGGAAGGTGGAGAAGAGGAGAACTGGGGGAGGGGCTGGGCCGGAAAAGATGGGGGAGGGAGAGCAGAGTGGGAGAGAGGAGAGGGAGAACTTGAGGAAAGGGGGGGGGAGGGGAGGGGAGGCTAGGGCAGGGGAGGACGTGATCAAGATTGGAGGGTGGTGGGGGGAGGGGACGGCCTGGAAGGCGGAAGGGGGAATGGAGAAGAGGGGGAGGCAGCTACCACTATATAACAATGAAAAAAGTTTTGTTACTCTCTTTAAATAAGTTTACGTGCACTAGTATGTCAGATACTTTGCTCATCATAATAAGAATTAAAGCAAATATGGGGAGAAACGTGTGTCTGTGCGTGTGCGCGGCGTACGTGCGCGCACGCATTTGTGTGCGCGCGACGCCGTTTCAACTCTGCGATCCTGACATTTTAATTCTTCACTCCTTTCTCTTTCGTGCTCAATTTTTCCCCTCAATTCTCTCTTCTGCGTTACCTTCAACCGTGGGATCAGGAGTGTGTTGGGTATGAAAGCGAGGGGAGAGAGGGTACATATTCTACAACATGGAGACGAAAGTCTATAGTCTTTCGAGAAAATGCTTATTCTGCCTCCATCGTATGGGAGAGGGGGTCAGAATCAGATAAATATTGCGAGGAAAACGTTAAAGGGAACATGATCCCTATTTTTTGTGGAATGGGGTCTGTAGAAAAGGGGTAAGCCTTTGTGACCCGTAGGAATAACACATGTTTTCCTTTGGAAAATACGCAACATGCTTGTGATCCTTTTGGAAAACGGATTATCTTAATGGAAAACATTATCCTAACGGGAAACACATTATCCTAATGGAAAACATTATCCTAACGAAAATAATCGTGATCCTCAGGAATAACGGCTTAGCCCTGTTGCTCTGATGGGTAATACCCGTTTCCCTGGAAAAACAATTCTCGCCTTCTGAAGCTGGTATGGCTCCCATAACCTATCCAGTATATTTTGCTTTGTTCCAAAAACGTGCGCATAGGCGTATCAATTATCGATTCTTGCAGAAATTTGCCTGCAGAACTATCCAACAATTTGTACACAGAGTAATACAGAAATGGGCATGATATTTATGTATTTGTATAGATGGAGTATAGGAGAGAGAGAGAGAGAGAGAGAGAGAGAGAGAGAGAGAGAGAGAGAGAGAGAGAGAGAGAGAGAGAGACCCAGAGAGAGAGAGAGAGATGCAAACCAGCACTTGCATGCAAACACACGTACACCCCAACTCGTCCGTCTTTCCATTAATGAACATCTAAACATAGTTACGCATCTACCATCCATGACTGCATTGTTTGCCATGCCGTACCGATGATAGCAACACAAGAGATGTGATCAGAGAGAGAGAGAGAGAGAGAGAGAGAGAGAGAGAGAGAGAGAGAGAGAGAGAGAGAGAGAGAGAGAGCACGAGGGCGAGAGAACGAGGGCGAGAACGAGAGCGAGTCATACTCTCGCATTAAGACACAAGGTTTCATTTTGCATCCATTTCACTTACACCCTAGCCCAACTCAGGGGGTCATATCAGGGCTGTCACCAAGTCCTGACCGATTCCTTAACGACAGAAAAAAAAGAAAACTTGTCCACTAAAATGTCATTCCATGCATGCTGAAACAGACGGATTAATACAGGATCTATGCAACACAAACACACAACACACACACACGCGCGCGCGCACGCACACACACACACGAACATCGCACACACACGCACGCAAACTACCGATAACAAGAACGTTCGATTTGGCTTTTCGAAGCCCTTCACTGTTCTCGGGACAAGGCTTCCTGTCTTCTGTCCCTTGCCGTTGTGAATGCATCCTCCAGACCCTGCAGTGGGTTGGTCCAGCAGAAATCACCATTCTTCCTGCATCCCATGAGAACGGATTGTCTGGAAGCCTGTAGTAACGCTGTGAACCCGGAGACGATCTCGGTAGCACCTCGTCCCTGTAGTTGTATGCCTTGGTGAGGATGGAGGTGGCTGTGGAAGATGTAGTGCGAAAGCTCGTGGTTGATTAGCAGTGATTCTCGTCGACAGCACATCTATGACCTGCCACAGACGAAGCCAAAGATTACATTCTGACCAAGAAGGCGCCGCTGAATCCTGACAAAGAATACAGTAATGTATGGCTAGTAGAAAAAACTAATGCCTGAATGACATCCATACACGCTGAGAGTAAAGAAGACAGTAAAGTCTATGAAAAAAAAAATACTAACCTGGGAAAGAGAAGACGTGAATGTGGCCAAAGACTTACACAAGACATCAACCTTATGAAACGAGGACTAACATTCTGAAAGAAGATTATACTGAACAATATGAAAGGATAACATTTAGCTCTACAAAAGAAACCGACACAGACCCTTTTGATGGAAAAGGTTTATATGTCCTATTGGTAAGGTAAAGCAATGTTGCCGAACAGCCCGCAAAGGGCCATGTCAGGGATGTCACCGCGTTAAAGTTAACTCTCAAGTCATTTCATCAATAAAATCAGCCACACCGCCCTTTAAAATACACCACCTAAAACCGCACCGGAAATTTTGTTAAAAGTATTTCTTCTGTAAAATCTTTGATCAGATGAAAAATGTTAATCTCTTTCAGAAACTCAAAGATCACATCAGTTGGGAAATCTTTGACGTAAGTCCAGGATTTGGGTTTCATATCAGTGTGGGTGATAGACAATCTGCTTATCTTTCCTTGTGGCGCTCATGGCAAGTTGATCAACGAACTCGTTGCCTCAAATGCCCGCATGGCTGGGCAATCCAAGCAAAAACTATGTTATATCCATCTGATTTCAAAGAGGTGTGCAGTTCGAACAATTTAATCAGTGAGGGTGCTTGATGTTACGGCTGGCAATGGCCTCCAAAGCAGAGAGTCCGACAAAATGAGGACATCGATGTTTTCACTTAGAAACTATTTCAAGAGCCAGGACCAAGGTTGTCAACTCAGCAGTAATGTAAATGGAGCTGCCAGTGGGAATGTGTTTAGAACATCTGAGGCAACCCCTCCTCAAATTTGGAACCGGCCGTGTGAAAATTCTTCCTAAGGATGGAAACTTCAAACACAATTCGGCGAAATAGGGCTTGTACGCCACAGAGCTAGTGGTATCTTTATGGTACGAGGTTAAATCAAACCGGATCTCGGGAGTGAAAGGAAGTCCATGGTGTGTCATCACGAAAACTGGATAAATCACACATGGCTCAAAGGTCTGTATCTGCATTGTTCAAATGAAGAAGCATACGAATTCCCAAGGGTGAATGGAACTGGGATGGTCGTCGAATTCTTTTGGAACTTTGGGTCTAAAACACTGTCATATACAGGGTTTGGGGGGTTCAGAAAAGAGATTCAACGTGCAGTTTAAGGCAAGTTTCAGCAACGGTTCCAGGATTGTTCTCCTGCCTCAGCGTGCATGCTATAAACAGGGGTGATGCGAAACGCTATAAACAGGGGTGGTGCGGAATGCAGAGTCGAAGCCCTTGACGGTGGATGGGACCTGGACTTTTCAGGTAGGATGGTCTGGCCGAGCCTTAGACTACACATCCATATTCAGTTTGGAGCGGATCAGAGCCCTGCCAAAAGGGAGAAGAGTTTTATCAGCGACCCAATCCGTGTGTGCTAGAACTCTGAGAGTTCAGTGCTTTCAAACAAGCAGTTTTTAAGTGTTGGATGTGACATTTAAAGTTCAGTTTTGGATGAAAGATAATACCCAGAAATTTGGCTTCTTTCACAGCTGGAATGGTGGATTTATCCAGACGAATTTCAGGATCGGCAAAGAACTGACGAAAACTGTGAAAATGGATACACTGTGTTTTGGTGCTTGAAAAGGTAAACCCGTTTTCCTCGGCCCACTGTCGAATCTTGTCCACACAAATTCAGAGTCGACGCTGAACGCTGACATAAGAGGCTCCAACTGCACAGAGTGCCAAGTCATCAACAAACGGAGAGGACTCGGAACCCGGTTTACTTAAGTGACAATGTCGTTAATTTTGATACTGAACAGAGCCGGTGGGAAAATGCTTCCTTGAGGTACACACAACTCCTGTCCATAGATGTGTCAGACAGCGTGGTGCCAATTCGGACTTGGAACTGCCGATTAGCCAAAAAGTTTTGAAGGAATAAAAACAGATGACCATGAAAACCAAGTTTATGAAGTCTATAAGAATTTCAGATTTCCAAGCGGTATCACACGCTTTTTCCAGATCAAGAAAGATAGCAACCACAATGTTGTCAGTTTATTCATGAACGCGTTGTAGATGGTGGTTTCCAGACGGACCAAAAGGCCATCGGTTTCAAGCTTATACATTAGACGGGAGTGTTGTGTTCTTTCTCTTCCTTTGCGAACTGTAACCCGACGCACGTTAATTACGCCTTGGGATGCAAGTTCAATTTTTATCTGTCTCCAGACGCCTCCAGGATCAGGCATCTAATGACTCCCTGGACGTACTCAACTATTTATGGGGAGTCACCCGGTTCCCTCTACTAGTTTTATGGCACTTAGCAGCTGTTTCGACAAGCCCTTTGAGATAAGGCACTAAAACCTATCAAAACAAGGCAATAAACTGATAAAAGAAGTCCATAACTGTAGGAAACGAGAACACTAAGACTTTTGAAAGAAAGATGCTATATCTATGGAGTGAAAACACTACAACTTTTAAAAAGGGGAAATTTAACCACACAGAACGACTACACTAGCCACTTGAAAACGACACTAAAGCCTATGAAAGAACACCAAAGGAGAGGACACCAAAAATGCTACCACAGGAGGTCGAGAATACTTGCACTATTTAAAAGGTGACCACCAGCTCCGCAAAAAATAGGAAAGTAAAATTGTCTCGATTTGTTTGTCCTTGTTTTTGGCGGACTCACTTAAGAATTTGAAACTCGCTAAGAATTATTTTCAAAATGTAAACCCTACGAGAGGATTCACATGCTGAATAATTACCATGTCAGGTTTTCTGTGGAGAAAGGACACTCAGGTCAGGAGTACCAGGTGCGCACTAGGAATATTCAGGAAGAGGATTAAAGACTTTCTCAAGAGCTCTGCAGCCCGAACCAAAATGATCTAAAAGCATGCGTCCATGCTCCAGATCCCTTGATTCACAATCCATGCTCCATAGCTCGAGTCAGCCTTTCATGCCTTTCCAAAAATACTCCCTCTGGTACTCCCCGTTTTGTATCCTTGTTCCCCAGAACACCGACATAGGAAGCTGTCCTATCTTCTTGGCCATATGAAAAATCGACACCGACACCTAGAATAGAAGACTAAGCCCCAAGAGAGAAGCCACATAAATACGTGAATGAAGGAGACACTGAAGCAAGGAAAGAATACTCTAAAACTGTGAAGGAAGAAAACACTATAGCTAGGTAAAGATGACATCAAACCCTTTGTATGCAGAAGGCACCCTACCTGGAAAAAGGCGAACCTGTGAACGAAGAGACCCCGAATTCTTAGGGAAAAAAAAAACGAAAAAAAAAAAATACCAAACCATCTGAAAGGTAGGGTAATGTTGCTTATAGCCCAGCCGACCGCAAAGTGTCCCCATCAGGGCTGTCACTGCGTTGAAGTCATTCACACAGCCCTTTAAAATACACCTAAAAACACACCGGAAAAATGTTAAAAATCTTTCTTCTGTAAAATCTGAGATCAAATGAAAAATGTTGATCTCTTTTTACATCAGATGGGACATCTCTGAACAAGGTTTTCATGGAGTCTGCTTGTAAAATGCTTATATCTCACATTATGCAAGTCTTAACACTCTAAAAGAATATGTTAACTGTGAATGGTACATAACATGGAATGCACCATGGAGCTTCTTCGCTCTTGAAAAAACGAATGAGTTACAAACGAATGGCCAGATTTGAAAACCTTGGTTTCAAAATCTGAGTAGGGGATGGGTATGTTGGACAGTTTCATCGTTGTGGCATTCCTGGCCCAACGATCGCCACTTCATTTCCCCGAATGCCAACATGACTGGGAACCAAAGTTAGAACAATGTTGTGACCTTTCGCTTTCAAAGAGATGAAAAGTTCAAGAGAGTTTTCAAGTTCAGGATGATGGAGGTTACGGCCAGCTATGACTCCAAAGCTGACAGCGAATCAGACAAAACCAGAATGTCCTTGTTTACATTGAGAAATTATCTTCAGCGCTAGAACCAAAGCCGTTAATTTCAGTAGAGTAAACAGAACTATCTGACGGAATATGCTTTGATAATATCTGAAACAGAACACTTGAGCAAACAGGCTGCAAAAGTCACTCCATCATCGGACTTTTTTGAACCATCAGTAAACATTTTCTGAAAGGATGGGAATTTTGTACAGAGATCGGCAAACAATGCTTGTATGCCTGACGACTGGCGAATTCTTTGCGAAAAGCAGCAGCATCAAAGAGTGTTTCTGATGTGAAAAAGGTCCATGGAGACTTATCTGGAAATTTGGAGAAGTCGGACAACTCACAGATCAAGACCTGCATTCTGCGCGTGGGGCTGCATACGAAGTCCAAACTGAGGAATACAGTTGGGATTTTCTTCAAATTTTCTTTGAAAATGAGGATTAAAAACGCAGTCACAAGCAGGGTTTTCCCATTCAGAGAACAATCTGAGATAGTATTTTAAGGATGGTGTCAGCCTGCGGTTGGATAGTGAGGGTTCACCTGCCTCTGCATACAGGCTGTACACTGGGGTGGTGCGGAATGCTCTAAGAGAGAAGCCCTTGATGATGAATAGGATCCAAGAGTTTCAGACAAGAGGGTTTCACAGAGCCGTCTACAACACATCCATAGTCCAGTTTAGAACGGACCAAGGCTCTGTAGAGGTGCAGCAAAGTTTTCTTATCAGCGTCCCAGTCAGTTTATGCTACGACCTGCAGAATGTTCAAAGCTTTCTGGCGAGTTTTTAAGTGTTTAATGTGACTAAGGAAGTCTAGCTTTTGATCGAAAATAACTCCCAGAAATGTGGCTGCCTTTACAGGTGAAATGGGAGATTTCCCTACTTTGGATTTCAGGATCAGCAAAGAACTGACTGCAAGAAAAATATGAAAATGAATGCACAGGATCTTAGTAGCAGAAAAGGTAAAGCCATTTTCTTCTGCCCACAAATGTATTTTGTTTACACAAAGCTGGAGCTGGAGCTGAACACTGGGGTTCAAGCTTCCAGTTGCACAGAGGGCAAAATCATCTAAAAACGAGCAGTCGGAACCCGGTTGAATTGAATTACCAATGTTGTTGATTTTTATGCAAACCATCTGAAAGAACACGTCCATGACGTCCAAAGAACCACACCACAACTAAACACTACGCACAAGAACATTTGACCCTGCACAACACTTGAAGTGTCGGATAAAAGAAAAGTAACCAGCCGCCGTGGCCAAGTGGTTAGCGTCGCGGACTCCCGGCTGGGAGGTCGGGGGTTTGATTCCCATCAGAGTCAGGTGGATTTTATGTCTCGACCGACGACTCCTACCCAGAGTTGAGTTTGCTACGAGCTCAGTTGGAAAGACTGGGACCACACAGTCGCGTTTCATCCACTTAATGGATGCGCTCAAACATCCTGACCAACACTGCAGGCGTCTATAGCTCAGGTCTCGTTGACGCCGGGATATATTATAAAAATAAGCATAGAATACAGCCCTGCCATGAAGTCTCAGACCGGAATGGAAATCCGTAACATCCTCTGTATCATCCTCATTCTCATCGATCAGTATTTACAAAAAAAAAAAAAAAAGTCTCAAAGTCTGTGGCCCTTCATGCCCTACTCTCATGGTGACCTCAGTTTCGATGTCCTCTCCACGTCTGTGGCCTTGGTTTGATTCCGACGGGGTCACAGGTAACGGCGAGTCCATGGGGGCTGTCGTTGGACGGACGTGGTGGCGCCCTCCGGAGGGAGAGCTCACTGAAGCCGGCTCCACGACTAAGCAATTGTCGTCCATAGGGGGCTTAGAGGTGGGGTCCTGCGTATGCTGGATCAGCACAGGCGCCACTGAGCACCACCGAAGTGACTCGGCAGCAGTGCAGCGTCTTCTCCTATGGGTTGCCACCTGACAGCATGACAGTGATTACTCCCTGTGGATTGCCGGTGCCGGGGATGCTGCGGGCCAGACAGGGCTGCGTCCGTGTCGGACTGAGCGGTGTGGGTGCAATGCACTGAAATGGCTAAGAAGATAGGCGCAAAAAAAAAAGTAAATAAAAGCTCGCCACCACTCTCCTTGTATTCTGTTGCCTTCCCCGAGTTGATTCTTGCTTGCTGCCCCGTTTTCCACGGTCGTTGATGCTCGAGTGCCTTGCCCCTGGTGACAAAAAAAAAATCGATTGATATTTTCTGTGAACATTTGACATTCTGCGCAAACGATTCTGACTCACTAAAATTCAGCGAATTGATTTTTGATTTTACAAAGTATCTGCGTTCTGTTATCTCGCATTTTAACAATATTTAGGTTAATACGATTTATTATATAGTTATAAAAAAGTTTCAACAATATTGCATTAGAAAAAAAAAGTGTGCAGTATCCTTTTACGCTCCATTTTCAGTTTTACATAGCTTAAGACAGATTGCTATCAACGAAGTGGTCGACTGAATTTTCGGTGTAAGAACATTTAGCAGCAACGCATGGTAAACCAGTGACTTCATCAAAATAACATGAAAAATATCAAAGTTTCTCAACTCTCACCTTTGTGTGTGCGTGTGTGCGCGCGCGCGCGCACGCTATGTGTTTGTATGCGTTACAGAGTGTTTAGGCGAGAGGATAGTAGGCATTCGTTTCCAGTTCAAGCTCG
Organism: Conus betulinus; assembly: GCA_016801955.1. Lineage (NCBI taxonomy): Eukaryota > Metazoa > Mollusca > Gastropoda > Neogastropoda > Conidae > Conus > Conus betulinus. Next base: position 147,054 of record JADBJO010004816.1, on the reverse strand, counting down.
GGGGGAATAGGGTCATCTTTGAAAAATCTGTTTCAGTGGTATATTCATAGAATTCGTAATACTGTAAGCCAAGGGATGAAATCGACACATGCATACGCTGCGTGGATGCGAAACGAAACACAAAAAAATGTTCGACATCCATCCCGCCTCCAACCTTATCCCCCACTGCCTCTTCCTTTACTCCTCTAACCACGAGTCTTATCTGAGCACTGTTCTTGCAACTGTTATCAGGATCTCAGTATACTTTAACTCTTTTTTTTCTCTCAACGGTCTCAGAGCAGTTTTAATGCATTTGTTTTGTTGGTTGAAAAACAGTGTGTGTGTGTGTGTGTGTGTGTGTGTGTGTGTGTGTGTGCGTGTGTGTGTGTGTGTGTGTGCGCGCGCTGTGTGTGTTGCGCGATGAGAGAGAGAGAGAGAGAGAGAGAGAGAGAGAGAGAGAGAGAGAGAGAGAGAGCTGACCCTCGTGTTCAACACGGTCTTTCCTACCTCACTACGAATTGCGTGTCTTGAAAACCGATGAACGCCAATGAACAAGATGCCATGTCGACCGACGTAATATTTCCAGTCCAATTGCTGAACCAATCCTTTACCGACCTTTTCGGCACATGCGTCGCGCTGTTCAAGCAGTCCTGAAATATACAGTACTTTTGTCAAATCTGCAGTGGCGACGAAAACACAATTATGCCCCGTTTTAGAAAAAAAAAAAAAAACCCTACCAAGACTATAAGATGTTTAAAAAAAATCTTTGATCTGACGAGACAGAACTGACAATGGGGATGCAAAATTCAGATAATGTATATGTTTTTGTTTGCGTACGGTTGGAGATGTTCAATTGATTTCGATATTTTGTTATTTAATGTTTAGGATAAGCTGGTCTCAAAAGTTATATAGTGGATATGCACGTGTCGTTGTATATCTCTTCGCCTCTAGTAACTACTTCAAGGAGAAAATCCTAAAAAAAAAAAATCTTTTTAAAAACCTTCAGGTAACCGACCCGTCATCATAGTGCAGCAGTTAGCGTCTCGGACGTACGGCTACGGACTGGACGGTCGAATCCCATCAGCGGCCTTTATTTGTGGGAGGCTTCGGCCGGTTCCTGTCCAAAGTTGAGAGTGCTATGGGTCCGAATGGAATGTCTGAAAGCACAGTCATGGTTCATTTCACATGAAGAGAACACAAGTAAACAGTGCTTTTATTTTGTCATATCAAACCTACTGAGCAGTTCTACATGTGTAGCTCAACCTTCTAAGATTGGTAGATGCCACCAATTACTATCAAACATCCCTGTGTTGGAGTCTAAGACAAGAATAATCTCAATGACACTCATGATTCTCATCATCTTTGATCATTACAAAAACACATTTCAGCAAATTCTGCAACTTGCTCTCTGAAGTCGCCAGAACTGCGATTCCCTCTCTACGTACAGACCCTGGTGGGCGAGTGCCCCAGTCATCGCAATGGTCAAGTTAATGGGGACTTTGGTTGCATGACTGGAGCGGTATTTTGTAGAGAAGGATGTTCATGCAGACCTGCTTCGTAAGTGTGTAAGTGTGTGTGTGTGTGTGTGTGTGTGTGTGTGTGTGTGTGTGTGTGTGTGTGTGTGTGTGTGCGCGCGTGCGCGTGTGTGCATGCATGCACATGTTAGTAGTGGGAGCAGTTCAAGGAGAGGGGATTCAAGCAAGGGGAGATGGGGGGGGGGGGGGGGGGGGGGGGGGGAAGATGGGGGGAGGGGGAGAGGAGAGGAAAGCATGTTATCGGGGTTCCCTTGAAATTAGTCACCCATTTTACAAGAAAAAAAAATTTGTGAAATACAAGAGTGCCGACGCTCTCAACAGAAACAAAGAGGTAAATGGAAGCTTGGAGCCAAGCAATTTCCCCATTTTACACCCGTTTCATATCTGTAAAATGTTTCTTGCACCGCTCTTGAAACTGACCGGTTTCAACGTTGCATTCTCTCCATCCCTTATCATTTGATCCCAGTTTGAAGCCCACGACGATTCTTCTTGGTCGCCGTCTCACTGGCAGACCCGTCAGAGGAATTGGGGCGTCCTCTGGAGAACCCAAGGCACCCACATAATCTCTGGTCCGGCACCGTCTCTCAGGTCGGCGTGGCTTGGGCATTCTTGTAGGACATGCTGTGCCGTCTCCTCCCACTGGCACTTTACACTAAACTATATGACAGGTGGACACTAAAACCAACGAAAGAGGAGGAAATTAAACATGACAAAAACGGATTGTAAGCCCTGTAGAAGAAAGATTCTAAACTTAAAGAGGAAAAAACTATAAAATTGAGACCATTAAAACCTTAAAAAAAAACACTACTAAACCACAGAAAAGGAGGACCCTAAACCTTTGTCAAAAGAGGAAACTAAGCCCCAAGAAAATACCCATATGAAAGGGCGTCTAAACCTCTGGGAAAGACGACGCTAAGCCCTACAAAATATGAAAGTACACTGTAAGCAAAGTGTAGCCAATTGCCATGAAAGGAGGAGACTACTAAACCTTTGGGGGAAGAGAACAGTAAAGTCTGTGAACAGAGGAAAGGCCGTCCAGAAGGACAACACTCGCTACTTAAAAAAGATACTCCACCCTATGAAAAGAACATTAAACAAGAGCATATGAATGCCCCATGAAAAAAAAAACACTGAAACATTTGAAATATGACATCAAATCGTTCTTTAAGAAGGGCAGCAGAACATATGAAAGGATCCACATGTTAACGTTGCCACAGAGAGGTTCTGTGTATTAAAGGGCACTCGGATCAGGAGGTACCAGGTGCGCACTAGGGAATATTACTGGAAGAGAGCTCTACGGACTCAACACTTCTGCAGCTCAGTCCCAGATGATCTGAAAACATGCGTCCATGTTCCAGATCCCTGAAATAGGGAGACCTGCTACGTAGCGGAGTCAACCATTCATGCTCTTCCAGAAAATATTTCTCTGGTACCCCCTGTTTTGTGTCCTTGTACCACAGAACACTGACAGAAGAAACCCGAGCAACTATATAAAGCATATGAACGACGACGACTAAACGCTAGAAAGACGCACAAAAGAGAAAAATCTCTGAATTTTGTGAATCAAGAATACAGACCCTGACAAAGAGGACACTAAGCCTATTTAATGAAGGAGACAAAACAACTGAAAAAAAAAAAACTGAAGGAAGAAGACACTGAATCCTCAGGAAATGAAGGCAAACTATTTGAAAAGCACACGGTGAACCTCTCCACAGAACCAGATACTGAACTCTTTAAAAACAAGATTCTAGGTCTACGAAACAAACAATATGAAAAAAACTGGAGCTGTACTGGAAAAGTGCAGGAGAAGGAATAAGAAAAAAAAAAAGAGAAAAAAGATCCAAGTATAAGACCACCGTGCCAACTATCCTAGTGCTAGGCTGCATTCATCGAGTTCACTCGTCCTGCTCTCCGTTTTCCACGGCCGTTGGTGCAGGAGTTCTTTGCCCCTGTTGATGTAAACAAATATTTTTAACAAGTGAATTCTTGGGCAAATAAATACCTCTCCAATACAAAATTTTGTTTTATGTTTGTGCGCTTCTTTCCTTTTAAACCAAAACTAATATTTTTTACCTATACGTGTGCTCACAATCTCTACGCTTGTAAAAAACAAAAAGATTAGAGTGCAAATGTGTGTTGGTAGAGTGCAAATGTGTGTGTGGTAGGGGGGGGGGGGGGGGGGATGTGTGTGTGTGTGTGTGTGTGAGTTGTGTGAGAGAGAGAGAGTGAGTGAGAGAGAGAGAGAGAGAGTGTGTGTGTGTGTGTGTGTGTGTGTGTGTGTGTGTGTGTGTGTGTGTGTGTGTGTGCCTGTGTGTGTGTGTTCAATTCAATTAGAATTTTTACACGCTCTCTCCTTTCATCAGGTTTAGCATCCCGCTTTCGCATGGTTACGAATAATTTTCCATAATGCCTCATTTCTCCATCTCACCCCGCAATGAAAATCTAATTTCTGCACCGTTACTGAAATCAATATCAGAATTTTCTAACAAATCCCCTCCCCCCTCCCTCCCTTTTCTCTGTTCCATGGTTCCAGAATACGAGTTTGAAGTCCCTTATGTTCTGTCGGTGGAGTAAAAAAAAAAATTTTCCTCGGCATGAAGTTACCAAAGAACTGACAGCCAAGTTCCCTGCAACAGATTAGTCAGAATGTCGGTTAAAAAGGGGCAGGAAAAAGGCGGTAAGGCACGGAGAGGGTGGTGTGGGGGAAAATGCAGGAATGAAGGAAGGGAGGGAGGGAGGGGAGATAGAGTTGGTGATCCACTCCACAACGCTAACAAAGGGGGAGATGGGTCTACAAAAAAAAAATTTTGAAAAAAAAAGTAAAAACCCAACGAAGTCCTGAAATCAAACAAATTATTGTAACTACAACCATCTGGCTACCTACCTGCCTATTTATTACCTGCCTTGGAAGAACAAAACTTACCAGATAAATACCAGCATAAGAACTGCTTCAAAGTACAAATTTGCACTTACGTCATCGTCAGTTGGCTTTATAGCACTTGGGTGGTGGTGTCATGTGATTCCCTTCCCGAGACGTGTATGTTCTTGGTGAGGATGGCAACTGTCCTGGAAGACGTTGTACAATGGTTCTCCGATAGGCTGATACTATCCTCTCGAGCGGTCACTCTTATGGCCCTGCCGAAAGAAAAGCCCCTAGATTAAATTCTGAAGAAGAGGTCACCAAACCATAAGAAAGAATAAAGTATATCAACGAAAGGAGACACCAAGGCCTTTAGTTCATAAACAGCAAAATTAAATGGGATACTGAAAGCCAATAAAGGCATTTATATCAAGAAAGAATACTCTAAATTCTGTATATGAAGACCAAAACTAAAACCCCTTAACAAGTTACATTAACCCTAAGAAAAAGGTTTGTCTCTAACACTTTGGAAGAAGATAACGCTAAATTATGCTGGGATACTAAACCTGGTGGAAGAATGATGGAAGACTTTAAAAACATAAAACGGTACAATAACCCTACAAAAGGCCATGAATCCTAAAGAAAGGAACACCAACCAGTAAGAGAAGACCTTATCGCACACGATGATGGCATCCGTCTGTCTTGGGACAAATGGTGTTGCACATCGTGGATCAGTCAATTGTGGAGTTGCAGCGCCTGCTGTGGCTGAAGAGCCCGATCATCGAGCGGCAGACTCTGATGCATTTGCTGCAGGTGAAGTCTCGGCCACGAGCGTCTGTTGGTGCCGATGCGATTCTTTGCCGTCAGCGGCTCCTCCATTCTTCCCACTGGGCCTCTCTCCTCTGGTCTGCTTGCTTGATGCCGGCCTTGATGGTGGACTGCAAGCTGATCCTGTCTGAAGCTGCTGTCTCCAGGTCTACTGGGTCGAGGCTGCTGCCCTCTGATCGCACTTACATTTCTGTAGCGTACGGCGGGCCGTCATGTGGATCAGGAGCCTGTAGCCAGCTCGCCGTACAGGATATCCTTTGGGATGCGACCGTGGTACATGCGGCCGACGTGGCCAAGCCAGCACAGGTGTATCTGTGTCAGCATAGCGAACATGGTAAGCATCCCTGCCTGGGCCAGGACGTCCGCATTAGTGATGCGGTCCTGCCAAGTAATGCCCAGGAGTCTTCTGAGGCAGCGCAGAAGGAAGGCATTCAGTCAGCGTTCTTGTTGAGATACAGGGTCTATGCTTCGTTTCCACAGAGAGGAGTGATTACAGCACACAGGCTTGGTACACTTTCATCTTGGTGTTTGACGTTAGCATGGTGTTATCCCAGACTCTCTTCACTAGAAGGGCCATCCCTGTTGCTGCCTTGCCGATCCGCATGTTCAGCTCGGCGTCCATATAGAGGTTGCTGGAGATGGTCGAGCCCAGCAAAACCAAGTCGTTGGCCACTGGAGGGTGTGATCGCCGATGGAGGTGCAGGAAGTACTGCTGACGTCTTGGCCCATGATGTTTTTTTTTCAAGCTGATAGAGAAGCCGAAGTCGGTGCAAGCATCAGCGAAACAGGTGATGGGCCGTTTAGCGATTCCTTGATGTGGGCAGTGAGGGCGGTGTATTCTGCGAAGAGCGTCTTCCCGATGAGGACTTTCCGCACCTTCGTCTTTACTCGGAGGCGTGCCAAGTTGAAGAGGCTTCCGTCACTCCTAGTGTGGAGGAAGATGCCGTGTTCAGAGTGTCGGAAGGCGTAGCGCAGCGCAGCAGCAGGGAAAAGAAGAGCCGAAGAGTGTCGGAGCTAGCACGCACCCTTGTTTGGCACTGCTCTTGATTGGGAAGCGGTCCGCAGATGAACCATTGTACTGGACAGTGCCATTCATCTTGTCATGGAAGGACGTGATCATCTTCAGGAGCTTGAGTGGGCATCCAATCCGATGTAGTAGGGTGAAGGACGCCTGACCTACTGACAGAGTCAAACGCCTTGGTCAGGTCGATGAAGGCGATGAACAAGGGTCGTCTCTACACGCGGCACATCTCTTGTAGCTGCCTCAGGGAGAACATGTCGATCGTCGACCTCGCAGCTCTCTGTGCCTCTGGGTACACTCGTTCGGCGAGTAGCTGCAGCCTGTTGAGGACGACGCGGGCGAAGGCTTTACCAACAATGCTGAGGAGGGATATTCCGCGATAGTGCAGATGCTGTTATTCCCTTTGTTCTTGTATAGCGTGATGATTTTTGCATCGCGCATGTCCTGGGGTACGGTCGCTTTCTCCCAACACTGCAGCAGAAGCTCATGGAGGCGACTTGAGAACAGAACTCTTCTTGCCGGCTTTGACGACTTCTGGCGTAATGCTGTCGCTACCCGAACCTTTACTACAGGCTAGCGTGTCGATGCCTTGCCGTGTTCCTCAATGGTGGGTGGGCGTCGAGCTCCTCCATGGCAGGCAGGGAGTGGGTGTTTTCGAAGGCTGTGTGGGTGGCTGGGTTTTCCCTGCAGTACAGCTCCTGGTAGTGCTCCGCCCATCTCTCCATCTGTTTGCTGCAGCAGTCGATGATCCCCGGATGTACATTTTAGAGGGGCGATCTTGATGGCGCTAGGGCCGAACGCTTTGTTCATGCATTAGCACATGGCGCGGATGCTGCCGCAGTCGGCGGAGATACGAATACCCTTCACAGGTTTAGCCAGTACTCATTGGCGCATTTCCGGCCATCTGCTGGGCGTTGCTGCCAGCTTTTCAGAGTGCGGCTAGTGTGTTCTCTGAGGGCTCTCTCTTGTGATCTTGGAGTGCAGCTCGCTTAGCAGCAATGGCAGGGCTCCATCTCCACGACTCCTGCTTCGAACCAGGCTGCTTTATTCTTCCTCACTCTCTTTCCCAAAGGTGTCCGAGGCGGACTGGTAGGTGACATCGCGGATGTGGTTCCACCATGATGAAGCGCGGTCTGTCGGGCAGTCCTATACGGCCTTGACAACGGCTCTGGTGAAGCGTTCGCGCAGTCCGGGCACTGACGTCATGGCTGTGTTGATTCGAGGACGTCCCTTCTGCTTGGAGCTTATCCCACCAAGACCTATAAAAAGATAACACCAAACCATATGAACAGATACTAAATTCGAGGGAAAGAAGACACACTAACCATAGAAAAATTGGAAACTAAACTGTATAAAGGAGGACATTACGCTCTATGAGAGGAGGACACTAAACCCTACGAAAACAAGACACCGCATCGAACAAAGAAAGAATGCTAAAGCCTGTAAAATGAGACACAAAATCATATGAAAAAGACACTAATCCCTCAAAAAACAACCATGAAAGAACGCTAAATGATACTAAATCTATGAACGGAGAACATTGCTGACTATTTGACGGACGGTGACACCCTATGAAATAAAGACATTGATAGCTATGGAAAGATCCACATGTTGACTCGTGATTATAATGCCGGACTTTTTGTGGATTTATGGATACTCAGGCCAGGAGGTACCAGGTGCGCACTAGGAAACATTTCGGAAGGATAAAAAATTCCTCAACAGCACTGCAGCCAGACCCAGTTTATCTGAAAACATGCGTCCATGTTCCAGATCACTGAATCATGTGACACGCTGCAAAGCTTTGAGTCAATCTTTCACGCCCTTCCAGAAAATGCTCCCTCTGGTACCTCGTGTGATGTATCCTTGTTCACACAGAAGACCGACATAACAACCCAGAGCACACATGCTGCTCATATTAAAGAAGGACGCTGTAGAAAGCACAATACCAAACCTCGAGAAATAAGACACACTCATGTGTGAATGAAGGGGGCACTAACCTTGGGAAAGAACACACAACCACCTGTCAAATAAAGAAACTACTGAACACACTGAATGAAGGGGACACTAAATATGTAAACCAAATGAATGAATCCTGTGACTGAAAGAGACACGGAATCCTTGAGGGAGGGGGGCGGGGCGACGATTAAACCATACAAAAGTCGCCAAGCCCCTCCAAAGAACCAGGTGGTATGAAGACTGCTTTGGACGATACGCTGGTGAAGCTTGTGATCCGCTGCAGTCACGTGTCCTGGTCACCCTCTCCGCAGCCAGTGAAGCAGTTCTTGCTCCTGTTGACAGATGTGCTGGTATTTCTCTTTAACACTTGACTGTGTGTGTAAATCTTATCTACTTACTTAAGCTAATCTGTTCCGATTTTTATTAAGTTTTTCTTCTCTTGTTCTCTGGTCATAGAACAATAATTCGGTTAACAAGTTACATCATGTGAACAACATTTATAGTATTTCACAAACTTCCGTATCAAAAAACGTACACGTTTTTCATTTGCAACACCATAAGAAAAAAAAAGGTCGCTCTGAACAAAACGGACCGAATATGCACATGTGTCTGTACAGTATTTACTGCTGTGTTGGTCAACCTGGCGTGACTTCGACGTTAAACACCATTCAACTTCTTTCCATTTGATCCTAATGAAAACATGACTGTTCTAGAATAAGCTAATTGTCTTCATTTAGTAAGCCGATTGTCTTCTTGTGTTACCTTGTCACCTTTGCTGTGTAGCCCTGGACTGGCCGTCTTCTGGTCTGCCATCAAACCCGCATTCTCACGGAGGAATGTGGTGTCCTCTGAAGATCCACAGGGCACCTGGCACACCACCGACCCATCCGGCTTAAGTTCTATACCTCAACTCAGCATGGTNGGAACCATGGGAACAGAGAAAAGGGAGGGAGGGGGAGGGGATTGGTTAGAAAATTCTGATATTGATTTCAGTAACGGTGCAGAAATTAGATTTTCATTGCGGGTGAGATGGAGAAATGAGGCATTATGGAAAATTATTCGTAACCATGCGAAAGCAGGATGCTAAACCTGATGAAAGGAGAGAGCGTGTAAAAATTCTTAATTGAATTAGGCCCCCCCCCCCCCCCCCTACCAACACACATTTGCACTCTAATCTTTTGTTTTACAAGCGTAGAGATTGTGAGCACACGTATAGGTAAACAATAATTAGTTTTGGTTAAAAGGAAAGAAGCGCACAAACATAAAACAAAATTTTGTATTGGAGAGGTATTTATTTGCCCAAGAATTCACTTGTTAAAAAATATTTGTTTACATCAACAGGGGCAAAGAACTCCTGCACCAACGGCCGTGGAAAAACGGAGAGCAGGACGAGTGAACTCGATGAATGCAGCCTAGCACTAGGATAGTTGGCACGGTGGTCTTATACTTGATCTTTTTCTCTTTTTTTTTCTTATTCCTTCTCCTGCACTTTTCCAGTACAGCTCCAGTTTTTTTTTTTTCATATTGTTTTTCGTAGACCTAGAATCTTGTTTTTAAAGAGTTCAGTATCTGGTTCTGTGGAGAGGTTCACCGTGTGCTTTTCAAATAGTTTGCCTTCATTTCCTGAGGATTCAGTGTCTTCTTCCCTTCAGTGTTTTTTTTTCAGTTGTTTTGTCTCCTTCATTAAATAGGCTTAGTGTCCTCTTTGTCAGGGTCTGTATTCTTGATTCACAAAATCAGAGATTTCTCTTTTGTGCGTCTTTCTAGCGTTTAGTGTCGGTCGTTCATATGCTTTATATAGTTGCTCGGGTTTCTTCTGTCAGTGTTCTGTGGTACAGGACACAAAACAGGGGGTACCAGAGGAAATATTTTCTGGAAGAGCATGAATGGTTGACTCCGCTACGTAGCAGGTCTCCTATTTCAGGGATCTGGAACATGGACGCATGTTTTCAGATCATCTGGGACTGAGCTGCAGAAGTGTTGAGGAAGTCCGTAGAGCTCTTCCAGTAATATTCCCTAGTGCGCACCTGGTACCTCCTGATCCGAGTGCCCTTTAATACACAGAACCTCTGTGGCAACGTTAACATGTGGATCCTTTCATATGTTCTGCTGCCCTTCTTAAAGAACGATTTGATGTCATATTTCAAATGTTTAGTGTTTTTTTTTTCATGGGCATTCATATGCTCTGTTTAATGTTCTTTTCATAGGGTGGAGTATCTTTTTTAAGTAGCGAGTGTTGTCCTTCTGGACGGCCTTTCCTCTGTTCACAGACTTTACTGTTCTCTTCCCCCAAAGGTTTAGTCTCCTCCTTTCATGGCAATTGGCTACACTTTGCTTACAGTGTACTTTCATATTTTTGTAGGGCTTAGCGTCGTCTTTCCCAGAGGTTCAGACGCCCTTTCATATGGTATTTTCTTGGGGCTTAGTTTCCTCTTTTTTGACAAGGTTTAGGGTCCTCCTTTTCTGTGGTTTAGTGTCCTTTTTTTTTTTGTTTTAATGGTCTCAATTTATAGTTTTCCTCTTTAAGTTTAGAATCTTTCTTCTACAGGGCTTACAATCCGTTTTTTGTCATGTTTAATTTCCTCCTCTTTCGTTGGTTTAGTGTGTCCACCTGTCATATAGTTTAGTGTAAGTGGCCAGTGGAGGAGACGGCACAGCATGTCCTACAAGAATGCCCAAGCCACGCCGACCTGAGAGACGGTGCCGGACCAGAGATTATGTGGGTGCCTTGGGGTTCTCCAGAGGACGCCCCAATTCCTCTGACGGGTCTGCCAGTGAGACGGCGACCAAGAAGAATCGTCGTGGGCTTCAAACTGGGATCAAATGATAAGGGATGGAAGAGAATGCAACGTTGAAACCGGTCAGTTTCAAGAGCGGTGCAAGAAACATTTTACAGATATGAACGGGTGTAAAATGGGGAAAATTGCTTGGCTCCAAGCTTCCATTTACCTCTTTTTTTGTGTTGAGCGTCGGCACTCTTGTATTTCACAATTTTTTTTTTTTGTAAAATGGTGACTAATTTCAAGGGAACCCCGATAACATGCTTTCCTCTCCTCCCCCCCTCCCGCCCCCCCCCCCTTCCCCTTGCTGCCCCCTCTCCTTGAATCTGCTCCCACTACTAACACATGTGCTGCATGTACACGCACTTACGCGCACACACGCACGCACACACGCACACACACACACACACACACACACACACACACACACACACACACACACACACACACACACACGCGCGCGCGCGCACACTACACTTACGAAGCAGGTCTGCATGAACATCCTTCTCTACAAAATACCGCTCCAGTCATGCAACCAAAGTCCCCATTAACTTGACCATTGCGATGACTGGGGCACTCGCCCACCAGGGTCTGTACGTAGAGAGGGAATCGCGCAGTTCTGGCGACTTCAGAGAGCAAGTTGCAGAATTTGCTGAAATGTGTTTTTGTAATGATCAAAGATGATGAGAATCATGAGTGTCATTGAGATTATTCTTGTCTTAGACTCCAACACAGGGATGTTTGATAGTAATTGGTGGCATCTACCAATCTTAGAAGGTTGAGCTACACATGTAGAACTGCTCAGTAGGTAGGTTGATATGACAAAAAAAAAGCACTGTTTACTTGTGTTCTCTTCATGTGAAATGAACCATGACTGTGCTTTCAGACATTCCATTCGGACCCATAGCACTCTCAACTTTGGACAGGAACCGGCCGAAGCCTCCCACAAATAAAAGGCCGCTGATGGGATTCGACCGTCCAGTCCGTAGCCGTACGTCCGAGACGCTAACTGCTGCACTATGATGACGGGTCGGTTACCTGAAGGTTTTTAAAGATTTTTTTTTTTTAGGATTTTTCTCCTTGAAAGTAGTTACTAGAGGCGAGAGAGATACAAACGACACGTGCATATCCACTATATAACTTTTGAGACCAGCTTATCCTAAACATTAAATAACAAAATATCGAAATCAATTGAACATCTCCAACCGTACGCAAACAAAAAAATATACATTATCTGAATTTTGCATCCCCATTGTCAGTTCTGTCTCGTCAGATCAAAGATTTTTTTTTTAACATCTTATAGTCTTGGTAGGGTTTTTTTTTTTTCTCTAAAACGGGGCATAATTATGTTCGTCGCCACTGCAGATTTGACAAAAGTACTGTATATTTCAGGACTGCTTGAACAGCGACGCATGTGCCGAAAAGGTCGGTAAAGGATTGGTTCAGCAATTGGACTGGAAATATTACGTCGGTCGACATGGCATCTTGTTCATTGGCGTTCATCGGTTTTCAAGACACGCAATTCGTAGTGAGGTAGGAAAGACCGTGTTGAACACGAGGGTCAGCTCTCTCTCTCTCTCTCTCTCTCTCTCTCTCTCTCTCTCTCTCTCTCTCTCTCTCTCTCAAACACACACACACACACACACACACACACACACACACACGCACACACACACACACACACACACACACACACACACACACACACACACACACACACACACAACACAACAAAACAAATGCATTTTTCAAAACAAAACAAATGCATCTGAGACCGTTGGAGAAGAAAAAAAAGAGGTTAAAGTATACTGAGATCCTGATAACAGTTGCAAGAACAGTGCTCAGATAAGACTCGTGGTTAGAGGAGTAAAGGAAGAGGCAGTGGGGGATAAGGGTTGGAGGCGGGATGGATGTCGAACATTTTTGTGTTTCGTTTCGCATCCACGCAGCGTATGCATGTGTCGATTTCATCCCTTGGCTTACAGTATTACGAATTCTATGATATACCACTGAAACATTTTTCAAAGATGACCCTATTCCCCCCCGAGCTTGAACTGGAAACGAATGCCTACTATCCTCTCGCCTAAACTCTGTAACGCATAAACACATAGCGTGCGCGCGCGCGCGCACACACACACACACACAAAAAGTGAGAGGTTGAGAAACTTTGATATTTTCATGTTATTTTGATGAAGTCACTGGTTTACCATGCGTTGCTAAATGTTCTTACACCGAAAATTCAGTCGACCACTTCGTTGATAGCAATCTGTCTTAAGCTATGTAAAACTGAAAATGGAGCGTAAAAGGATACTGCACTATTTTTTTAATGCAATAATGCAATATTGTTGAAACCTTTTATAACTATATATAATAAATCGTATTAACCTAAATATTGTTAAAATGCGAGATAACAGAACGCAGATACTTTGTAAAATCAAAATCAATTCGCTGAATTTTAGTGAGTCAGAATCGTTTGCGCAGAATAGTCAAATGTTCACAGAAAATATCGATGCTTTTTTTTTGTCACCAGGGGCAAGGCACTCGAGCATCAACGACCGTGGAAAAACGGGGAGCAGCAAGAATCAACTCGGGGAAGGCAACAGAATACAAGGAGAGTGGTGGCGAGCTTTTATTTACTTTTTGTTTTTGCGCCTATCTTCTTAGCCATTTCAGTGGCATTGCACCCACACCGCTCAGTCCGACACGGACGCAGCCTGTCTGGCCGCAGCATCCCCGCACCGGCAATCCACAGGGAGTAATCACTGTCATGCTGTCAGGTGGCAACCCATAGGAGAAGACGCTGCACTGCTGCCGAGTCACTTCGGTGGTGCTCAGTGGCGCCTGTGCTGATCCAGCATACGCAGGACCCCACCCTCTAAGCCCCCTATGGACGACAATTGCTTAGTCGTGGAGCGGCGGCTTCAGTGAGCTCTCCCTCCGAGGGCGCCACCACGTCCGTCCAACGACAGCCCCCATGGACTCGCCCGTTACCTGTGACCCCGTCGGAATCAAACCAAGGCCACAGACGTGGAGAGGACATCGAAACTGAGGTCACCATGAGAGTAGGGCATGAAGGGCCACAGACTTTGAGACTTTTTTTTTTAAAATACTGATCGATGAGAATGAGGATGATACAGAGGATGTTACGGATTTCCATTCCGGTCTGAGACTTCATGGCAGGGCTGTATCTATGCTATTTTTTTTATATATATATCCCGGCGTCAACGAGACCTGAGCTATAGACGCCTGCAGCAGTTGGTCAGGATGTTTGAGCGCATCCATGAAGTGGATGAAACGCGCGACTGTGTGGTCCCAGTCTTTCCAACTGAGCTCGTAGCAAACTCAACTCTGGGTAGGAGTCGGTCGAGACATACAAATCCCACCTGACTCTGATGGGAATCAAACCCCCGACCTCCCTCCCAGCCGGGAGTCCGCGACGCTAACCACTTGGCCACGGCGGCTGGTTACTTTTCTTTTATCCGACACTTCAAGTGTTGTGCAGGGTCAAAATGTTCTTGCGTAGTGTTTAGTTCGTGGTTCTTTGGACGTCATGGACGTGTTCTTTCAGATGGTTTGCATAAAAATCAACAACATTGGTAATTCAATTCAACCGGGTTCCGACTGCTCGTTTGTAGATGATTTTGCCCTCTGTGCAACTGGAAGCTTGAACCCCAGTGTTCAGCTCAAGCTCCAGCTTTGTGTAAACAAAATACATTTGTGGGCAGAAGAAAATGGCTTTACCTTTTTCTGCTACTAAGATCCTGTGCATTCATTTTCATAATTTTCTGCAGTTCTTTGCTGATCCTGAAATCCAAAGTAGGGAAATCTCCCATTTCACCTGTAAAGGCAGCCACATTTCTGGGAGTTATTTTCGATCAAAAGCTAGACTTCCTTAGTCACATTAAAACACTTAAAAAACTCGCCAGAAAGCTTTGAACATTCTGCAGGTCGTAGCATAAACTGACTGGGACGCTGATAAGAAAAAAACTTTGCTGCACCTCTACAGAGCCTTGGTCCGTTCTAAACTGGACTATGGATGTGTTGTAGACGGCTCTGTGAAAACCTCTTGTCTGAAACTCTCTTGGATCCTATTCATCATCAAGGGCTTCTCTCTTAGAGCATTCCGCACCACCCCAGTGTACAGCCTGTATGCAGAGGCAGGTGAACCCTCACTATCCAACCGCAGGCTGACACCATCCTTAAAATACTATCTCAGATTGTTCTCTGAATGGGAAAACCTGCTTGTGACTGCGTTTTTAATCCTCATTTTCAAAGAAAATTTGAAGAAAATCCCAACTGTATTCCTCAGTTTGGACTTCGTATGCAGCCCCACGCGCAGAATGCAGGCAGGTCTGATCTGTGAGTTGTCCGACTTCTCCAAATTTCCAGATAAGTCTCCATGGACCTTTTTCACATCAGAAACACTCTTTGATGCTGCTGCTTTTCGCAAAGAATTCGCCAGTCGTCAGGCATACAAGCATTGTTTGCCGATCTCTGTACAAAATTCCCATCCTTTCAGAAAATGTTTACTGATGGTTCAAAGTCCGATGATGGAGTGACTTTTGCAGCCTGTTGCTCAAGTGTTCTGTTTCAGATATTATCAAAGCATATTCCGTCAGATTCTGTTTACTCTACTGAAATTAAACGGCTTTGGTTCTAGCGCTGAAGATAATTTCTCAATCTGTAAACAAGGACATTCTGGTTTTGTCTGATCGCTGTCAGCTTTGGAGGTCATAGCTGGCCGTAACCTCCATCATCCTGAACTTGAAAACTCTCTTGAACTTTTCATCTCTTTGAAAGCGAAAGGTCACAACATTTCTAACTTGGGTTCCCAGTCATGTTGGCATTCGGGGAAATGAAGTGGCGATCGATCGTGGGCCAGGAATGCCACAACGATGAAAACTGTCCAACATACCCATCCCCTACTCAGATTTTGAAACCAAAGGTTTTCAATCTGGCCATTCGTTTGTAACTCATTCGTTTTTTTTCAAGAGCGAAGAAGCTCCATGGTGCATTCCATGTTATGTACCATTCACAGTTAAACATATTCTTTTAGAGTGTTAAGACTTGCATAATGTGAGATATAAGCATTTTACAAGCAGACTCCATGAAAACCTTGTTCAGAGATGTCCCATCTGATGTAAAAGAGATCAACATTTTTCATTTGATCTCAGATTTTACAGAAGAAAGATTTTTAACATTTCCGGTGTGTTTTAGAAGGTGTATTTTAAAGGGCTGTGTGAATGACTTCAACGCAGTGACAGCCCTGATGGGGCACTTTGCGGTCGGCTGGGCTATAAGCAACATTACCCTACCTTTCAGATGATGGTTTGGTATTTTTTTTTTTTTTTTTTTTTTTTCCCTAAAATTCGGGGTCTCTTCGTTCACAGGTTCGCCTTTTTCCAGGTAGGGTGCCTTCTGCATACAAAGGGTTTGATGTCATCTTTACCTAGCTATAGTGTTTTCTTCCTTCACACAGGTTTTAGAGTATTCTTTCCTTGCTTCAGTGTCTCCTTCATTCACGTATTTATGTGGCTTCTCTCTTGGGGCTTAGTCTTCTATTCTAGGTGTCGGTGTCGGATTTTTCATATGGCCAAGAAGATAGGACAGCTTCCTATGTCGGTGTTCTGGGGAACAAGGATACAAAACGGGGAGTACCAGAGGGAGTATTTTTGGAAAGGCATGAAAGGCTGACTCGAGCTATGGAGCATGGATTGTGAATCAAGGGATCTGGAGCATGGACGCATGCTTTTAGATCATTTTGGTTCGGGCTGCAGAGCTCTTGAGAAAGTCTTTAATCCTCTTCCTGAAGTATTTCCTAGTGCGCACCTGGTACTCCTGACCTGTGTCCCTTCTCCACAGAAAACCTGACATGTAATTATTCAGCATGTGAATCCTCTCGTAGGGTTTACATTTTGAAAAATTCTTAGCGAGTTTCAAATTCTTAAGTGAGTCCAAAAACACAAGGACAAACAAATCGAGAAACAACAATCGAGACAATTTTACTGTGGTCATTTTTGCTTTTTTGCGGGAGCTGGTGGCACATCCTTTTAGATAAGTGCAAGTATTCTTCCTACCTCCTGTGGTAGTGGCATTTTTGGCAAGTATTCTCGACCTCCTGTGGTGCATTTTGGTCACTCTTTTGGCTTTTTCACAGGCTTTTGTGTCGTTTTCAAGTGGCTAGTGTAGTCGTTCTAGGTGGTTAAATTTCCCCTTTTTAAAGTTGTAGTGTTTTCACTCCATAGATATAGCATCTTTCTTTCAAAAGTCTTAGTGTTCTCGTTTCCTACAGTTATGGACTTCTTTTATCAGTTTATTGTCTTGTTTTGATAGGTTTTTAGTGCCTATCTCAAAGGGCTTGTCGAAACAGCTGCTAAGTGCCATGAAACTAGTAGAGGGAACCGGGTGACTCCCCATAAATAGTTGAGTACGTCCAAGGGAGTCATTAGATGCCTGGATCCTGGAGGCGTCTGGAGACAGATAAAAATTGAACTTGCATCCCAAGGCGTAATTAACGTGCGTCGGGTTACAGTTCGCAAAGGAAGAGAAAGAACACAACACTCCCGTCTAATGTATAAGCTTGAAACCGATGGCCTTTTGGTCCGTCTCTGGAAACACCATCTACAACGCGTTCATGAATAAACATCATGACAACATTGTGGTTGCTATCTTTCTTGATCTGGAAAAAGCGTGTGATATACCGCTTGGAAATCTGAAATTCTTATAGACCTTCATAAACTTGGTTTTCATGGTCATCTGTTTTTATTCCTTCAAAACTTTTTGGCTAATCGGCAGTTCCAAGTCCGAATGGCACCACGCTGTCTGACATCTATGGACAGGAGTTGTGTGTACCTCAAGGGAGCATTTTCCCACCGGCTCTGTTCAGTATCAAAATTAACGACATTGTCAATTAAGTAAACCGGGGTTCCGAGTCCTCTCCGTGTTGATGACTTGCACTCTGTGCAGTTGGAGCCTCATATGTCAGCGTTCAGCGTCGACTCTGAATTTGTGTGGACAAGATTCGACAGTGGGCCGAGAAAACGGGTTTACCTTTTCAAGCACCAAAACACAGTGTGTCCATTTTCAGTTTTCGTCAGTTCTTTGCCGATCCTGAAATTCGTCTGAAATCCCACATTTCCAGCTGTGAAAGAAGCCAAATTTCTGGGTATTATCTTTCATCCAAAACTGAACTTTAAATGTCACATCCAACACTTAAAAACTGCTTGTTTGAAAGCACTGAACACTCGGAGAGTTCTAGCACACACGGATTGGGTCGCTGATAAAACTCTTCTCCCTTTTGACAGGGCTCTGATCCGCTCCAAACTGGACTATGGATGTGTAGTCTAAGGCTCGGCCAGACCATCCTACCTGAAAAGTCCAGGTCCCATCCACCGTCAAGGGCTTCGACTCTGCATTCCGCACCACCCCTGTTTATAGCGTTCCGCACCACCTCTGTTTATAGCATGCACGCTGAGGCAGGAGAACAATCCTGGAACCGTTGGCTGAAACTTGCCTTAAACTGCACGTTGAATCTCTTTTTCTGAACCCCCAAACCCTGTATATGACAGTGTTTTAGACCCAAAGTTCCAAAAGAATTCGACGACCATCCCAGTTCCATTCACCCTTGGGAATTCGTATGCTTCTTCATTTGAACAGTGCAGATACAGACCTTTGAGCCATGTGTGATATATCCAGTTTTCGTGATGACCCACCATGGACTTCTTTCACTCCCGAGATCCGGTTTGATTTAACCTCGTACCATAAAGATCCCACTAGCTCTGTGGCGTACAAGCCCTATTTCGCCGAACTGTGTTTGAAGTTTCCATCCTTAGGAGAATAGAAAGAAACTCGTGGAGAGCGTGGCAGCAGAGAGTCCTCAGAAGAGAAGAAGCCCCCTTCAAGCAAGTGTTTCGGCCGTTATCTCCTGACAGTCTTAGGGGGGGGGGGTTGGGCCACACCCGGTTCATGACTCCGGATGTCCCTCTGCTGCCCCCTTTTTTTCCATCTTGGGACGAGCCATGGCTGGGATTCGAACCCATGCCATGCTCATTTTCATTTTCTTAATGACTTTTTTCACAACTGACTGCGCACTAACCACTGAGCCACTGGGACACCTGATTTGTAGGAAAGTTAAGCCTTATGAAGTTCACTTTTGTTCCTCCTTGAAGAATTTTCATAGCCGGCCGTTCCAAATTTGAGGAGGGGGTTGCCTCAGATGTTCTAAACACATTCCCACTGGCAGCTCCATTTACACTGCTGAGTTGGCAACCTTGGTCCTGGCTCTTGAAATAGTTTCTAAGTGAAAACATAGATATCCTCATTTTGTCTGACTCTCTGCTTTGGAGGCCATTGCCAGCCGTAACATCAAGCACCCTCAACTGATGAAATTATTCGAACTGCACACCTCTTTGAAATCAGATGGATATAACATAGTTTTTGCTTGGATTCCCAGCCATGCGGGCATTTGAGGCAACGAGTTGGTTGATCAACTTGCCAAGAGTGCCACAAGGAAAGATAAGCAGACTGTCTATCATCACACACTGATGAAACCCAAATCCCAGGCTTACGTCAGAGATTTCCCAACTGATGTGATCTTTGAATTTCTGAAAGAGATTAACATTTTTCATCTGATCTAAGATTTTACAGAAGAATACTTTTAAAAAAATTTCGGTGCGGTTTTAGGTGGTGTATTTTAAAGGGCTGTGTGACTGATTTTTATTGATGAAATGACTTGAGAGTTAACTTTAACGCGGTGACATCCCTGACATGGCCCTTTGCGGGCTGTTGGCAACATTACTTTACCTTACCAATAGGGCATATAAACCTTTTTCATCAAAAGGGTTTGTGTCGGTTTCTTTTGTAGAGCTAAATGTGTTAACCTTTCATATTGTTCAGTGTAATCTTCTTTCAGAATGTTAGTCCTTGTTTCATAAGGTTGATCTTTTTGTAAGGCTTTGGCCACATTCACGTCTTCTCTTTCCCAGGTTTGGGTTTTTTTTCATAGACTTTACTGTCTTCTTTACTCTCAGCGTGTATGGATGTCATTCTCAGGCATTAGTTTCTACTAGCCATACATTACTGTATTCTTTGTCAGGATTCAGCGGCGCCTTCTTGGTCAGAATGTAATCTTTGGCTTCGTCTGTGGCAGGTCATAAAGGGATGTGCTGTCTACGAGAATCACTGCTAATCAACCACGAGCTTTCGCACTACATCTTCCACAGCCACCTCCATCCTCACCAAGGGCATACAACTACAGGGACAGGATGCTACCAAGATCGTCTCCCGGGTTCACAGCGTTACTACAGGCTTCCAGACAATCCGTTCTCATGGGATGCAGGAAGAATGGTGACTTCTGCTGGACCAACCCTCTGCAGGGTCTGGAGGATGCATTCACAGCGGCAAGGGACAGAAGACAGGAAGCCTTGCCCGGAGAACGGTGAAGGGCTTCGGAAAGCCAAATCGAACGTTCTTGTTATCAGTATTTTGCGTGCGTGTACGTGTAGTGTGCGCGTGTGCGCACGCGTCTGTGTGTGTGTGTGTGTGTGTGTGTGTGTGTGTGTGCGCGCGCGCAGCATGTATGGAATGTGTTTGTTGGCATAGATCCTTTTCGTTTTAATCCGTCTGTTTGGTGCATGTATGGAATGATATTTTAGTGGGATACAAAAATGAGTTTTCTTTTCGTTTTTTTTTTCTCCTCTGTCGTTAAGGAATCGGTTAGGACTTGGTGACAGCCCTGATACGACCCCCTGAGTTGGGCTACATGGTGTCATGGATGGTAATGAAATGGATGTTCAAAAAAGACGAAAGTTTGTGTCTTTAATGTGCATGCAGTATGATGGTATGCTGCTCTCTCTCTCTCTCTCTCTCTCTCTCTCTCTCTCTCTCTCTCTCTCTCTCTCTCTCTCTCTCCTCTCCTCTTCTCCATATACAAATACATAAATATTATGCCATTTCTGTATTACTCTGTGTACAAATTGTTGGATAGTTCTGCAGGCAAATTTCTGCAAGGATCGATAATTGATACGCCTTTGCGCACGTTTTGGAAACAAACCAAAATGTACTGAATCGGTTATGGGAGCCATACCAGCTTCAGAAGGCGAGAAATTGTTTTTCCAGGGAAACGGGTATTACCCATCAGAGCAACAGGGCTAAGCCGTTATCCCTGAGGATCACGATTGTTTCCGGATAATGTTTTTTCATTAGGATAATGTTTTTCCATTAGGATAATGTATTTTCCCATTAGGATTTTATTTTCCAAAAGGATCACAAGCATGTTGCGTATTTTCCAAAGGAAAACATCAGTGTTATCCCTACGGGTCACAAAGGCTTTCCCCTTTTCTACAGACCCCATTCCGCAATGATTCAGCGATCATTTTCCCTTTAACGTTTTCCTCGCAATATTACCTGTTTCTGACCCGCTCTCCCCATACGATTTCTCACGCAGATGGAGGCAGAATAAGCATTTTCTCGAAAGACTATAGAATTTCGTCTCCATGTTGTAGAATATGTACCCTCTCTCCCCCCCTCGCTTTCATACCCAACCCACTCCTGATCCCACGGTTGAAGGTAACGCAGAAGAGAGAATTGAGGGGAAAATAATAGAGCACGAAAGAGAAAGGAGTGAAGAATTAAAATGTCTGGATCGATCGTAGGGAGTTGAGTTGAAACAGGCATCGCGCGCACACAAATGCGCGCGCGCGCACGTACGCCGCGCGCGCGCGCGCAGACAGACACAGACACAGACACACGTTTCCCCCCCAATAGCATATTTTTTGCTTTGATTCTTATTATGATGAGCAAAGTATCTGACATACTAGTGCACGTAACTTATTTAAAAGAGCAACAAAACTTTTTTCATTGTTATATAGTGGTAGCTGTCCCCCCCCTCCTCTCCATTCCCCCTTCCGCCTTCCACGGCCGTCCCCCCCCCCCCCCCCCCCCCCCCCCCCCCATCTTGACCACGTCCTCCCCTGCCCTGCCCCTCCCCCCGATCCTCCCCTCCCCTTTTCCTCAAGTTCTCCTCTCCTCTCTCCCACTCTGCTCTCCCTCCCCCTGTCTTTCCTGCCCAGCCGCTCCCCAGTTTCTCTCTCCACCCCCCCCCCCTTTTTTGTTCTTGTCTCCCCCCCCTCGGCCACATCGCCTCTACCCTTTCCACCGTGAGTATACCACGAAGTGATTTCATTTTGATGCGTCCGGTATGGCAAAGAGCTTGCTAAATTTGGAATGAAATCCTCCCCCCCCCCCCTGCCCCTCCTTTTCCCTTTTCTATCCCCCCCCCCCCCCCCCCCCCCCCCCCCCCCCCCTCTGGCATTCTCGTCCCATTCCCCATCGTCTCCACACCCCCCCCCCGTCATCACCCCCCCACCCCCCCCCCCCCCCCCCCCCCCCCCCTCTCCCTTGGGTCCCTGCCCCATCTTTCTTCCTACCTTCCACCTCTCACCACCACCATCTCCCCCTGTACCCTCTGCTCCCCCTGTCCGCGTCCCCTCTTCCCCTTCACCGCGTGTTTCCCCTTCCCTCTGTCTTTGGGCCTCTCCTCCCCTGCCCCCATCATTCCTCCTCTTTAATCATCCCTGTCCTCCCTTTCCCTGCTGCCACCCTCTCTCTCTCTCTCCCTCTCTCCTCTTAGAGTGACAAGAAAGAAGCTCACTAGCACAGGACATTTAAGTGAGGGAGCTATTTGTCTTGAAAGAGCCCCTTGTATCCGCATAGGGACTAAAGTATAAAAAGATACCTTCAAAGGAATCGTAATGTCTGCCACACACACACACAGGCGCACACACACACACACACACACACACACACACACACACACACACACACACACACACACACACAATGTCAACGCACCCGCAGCGCAGAGAGAGAGAGAAACGGACAAAGACAAAAAAGCTGAAACAGAATGCCACAGACGGACAGATGAGAGGTACAGACAGACAGACAGGGACATACTGAAGCAGAGAGAGAAGACGGAGGGAGAGAAACAGAGTGGAGCAGAGAGACTGAAGCTGAGAGGTGCAGACAGAGACACGTTGAGGCAGAGAGAGAGAGAGAGGCAACATCAAATGTCCAATTGTAAGATAGATAGCATTACATCGATTGTGGTAACACTGAGCTGTTTTGTACATTTTCCCCCCTTCAACATGTCCAATAACATGATTCATAACGTGAATAAAAGTTTTTTTTTTTAATGTGTGCAACACAGAGTGTGAAAAAAACAAATACACTGTACGTAACATGCACTCCCATACAGAAAAAAAGGTAAACTGGAGGCGTTCAATGGCTTTATTGAATCAAAAATTCTGTGTGACAAGGACACAGAGAATGCGCTCTCTCACTTTGAAGCATATTTTAATTCTTGATCTGACATTTATATTCTAATGTCTGCACCTGATGTCATGAACTTAGCTTGATTAACTATTTGATAAACCGATAAACGGAGCCACTCGGGTAAACATGTATGCATAAACACACACACACGCACCGCGCGCGCCGCCCGCCCGCACGCCCGCACAACACAGAGAGAGAGGGGGGGGGAGGGGAGGTCGGTGTGAGAGTCGGTGATTCCGACAAGGCCTACTCGCCACACACAGTTCTCAACCTTTCCATCTTTCTGTCAGCAAGTTTAATTAACAGCAAGCAGCACATCGACGATGAAACGAACAGCTGAACAATCAAAGAGACAAACAAAGAACTCATAACCTTATATGAGAAGAAGGAAGGGAGGAACGAAGGAATAAAGTAACTGAGAACGAAGGCTGTAGGGAATGAAATAATGAATTAATGATATAGCGAAGCCGTGAAAGAAATATGTAATAAAGAAACGGAATAAATGAAAATATCTCGACCAGCCAAACCACTCAACCAGTCAAAGAAGCAGCTATAAGCAGCTAAGTAACTATTGGACGACAAAGTAAACTAGCATACAACTGACCATCCAGTCAACGAGCTACCGTGGCAAAGTGGTTTAGCATCGTGGACTCCCGGCTGGGTTCGATTCCCATCAGAGTCATGTGGGATTCTTCTGTCCCGACCGGCTCCTACTCGGAGTTGAGTCTGCTATGGGCTCAACTTGGGACGACTGGGACCACACAGTCGAGTTTCATCCATTAAATGGGTGCGCGTCTCAGACAGTGTTGCTCAAATTTCCTGACCAACATTGCAGGTGTGTCTATCTCTCGGAGCTTGCTGACACCGGGATATCTTAAGAAAGTAAGCGTAGAGTACAGCCATGTATGCAGTCTCAGACCGGAATGGAAATCCGTACATCAAAATCCGTACATCATCTTCATCATCCTCATTCTCATCGATCAGTTCTTAAAAAAAAAAAAAAAAAAAAAAAAAGATCCAAATTCTGTGACCCTTCAGGCCCTACTCTCATGCTGACCTCAGTTTCGATGTCCTTACCACGTCTATGGCCTTGGTTTGATTCCAACGGGGTCACCGTATCGGCAAATTCGTTGGACGGACGTGGTGGCCCCCTCCGGAGGGAAAGCTCACTCATGTCGGCTCCGCGAATAGGCAATCATTGTCGTCCGTAGAGGGCTAAGTAGGTGGTGTCCTGCGAATGTTGGATCGGAACAGGGGCCGCTGAACACCATCGAAGTGACTCGGCAGCAGTGCAGTGGCTCCTCCGGTGGGTTGCTTCTTGACGACTTGATATTGACTGCTCCCTGTGGATTGCTGGGGGGCTGGGCGGGTCGGTGCTGTCTGTGGCTGTGGACGGGGGTCAAAATGAGCGGCGGCGTGGGAGCAATGCCACCGAGGTGGCACAGAAGATGGGACAGAGAAAAAAATAAAAAAAAAAAACAGTCGAAGAAGCCAGCAAGCACCAAGCCAAACAACCAACCCAACTACTCTTGTTACTCCCGACAGACGTTCAAAGTGGGTCGAAGAACAAACAATTGAAACACACACACACACACACACACACACACACACACACACACACACACACACACAACACAGGGAGGGGGACAAATACATAGATACAAAAGCGTCTAGTTGATGTGCATATATTCTGCCTGTGTAAGCTTGTTTACATATTAACCGTGGATTTCCCTACAGAATTTTGTCGGGGACAACTGGTGTAAGGTCTGTTACGTGCGCTAATTCATAAACCCAAACTCTATTTATCGCTTCGCCCAAAAGACTAAATTGATAACAGGCATAGCTACTTACTGAAACAAAGTTTGAATGCTAACAACATACTGATTATTGGCAGGCAAACACACTCAGAGAGAGAGAGAGAGAGAGAGGTAAACTGCCGTAATGATATGTGGGTAATGTGCATTTATATGCACAGCAAGTTTTGTCGCAAATCCCAACAATGTAACAATGATGGGCATTCACGTATAAAGGACATTTCTTCATAATGATTATAGTGAGTAGCATCATCGTCATGCTCATAATAGGCATGAACATGCGCTGATGAATAGTGCGTCACACTGACAAAAAACAATTGATAATTCATGGTTAATGCAAAACGATGCACAGTATCTTTGTGACAATGCACATTCATAAACATTGGTAAGTGACGTGCACACACGTTAGCACATTGTTATGGGCGTTGAGAGTAGCTTCTTTTTTTTCTTCTTTTTTCTTTCCTTTTTTTCATTTTTGAGCGGCCATATACTTTTAGATTTATTTCCATTCATGCCTGTGTGTACGTTCGTGCGTGCTTGCTGCGTGCGCGCGCGCGTGTATGTATGTGTGTGTGCGTGCATGCGTGTGTGTGTGTGTGTGTGTGTGTGTGTGTGTGTGTGTGTGTGTGTGTGTGTGTGTGTGAAGAGACTCGGTTTTAATTGGCATCTATGCCTGTGCGTGCCGGCATTGCTTTTACTATGCGTGTTTGTCATGCATTCCCTCGCATGAATTTTTTTTTTTTTCTTTTCTTTCTCATACTTGTTTTCAGAGCTTCTGAAAATGACAAAATCACGCATGGTCATCGATATTAGCATTTCACTGGTAAAAAAAAAAAAAAACATTTCCTTAAAACAACAACACAACATCGATTCGTGGCCCTGATTACGAGCAGTTTTTGATGATCGAAAACAAAAACATTAAACATTATTACACAGTAGCATTTCAGGAAATATCCTTTTTCTATGGCTGGAGAAAGTTTTCGTTTTTCACTTTTTAACTTACACGGTAGCTTTCTGAAAGGAAATAATGGCCATGGACAGATTTTGCGTATTTCTGTCAAAGGGCCACCACTTACAAAGCGTTTTCTGGAAACTCTGTGAATTGGGCATTTCACACGAATGATCTCTCCTGTGCACTCACATCTTGCGCGGAATTTTTTTTTTTTTTTTTTTTTTTTAACACATTGCCAAAAGACGTCACGGGCGACAATCAGCATGGGACTATGTAAGAAAACGTAACTCGTGCATGTACTTGAGCATAACGCAACAAGGACGTCACAGCTGCGATTATTGTCACATATATTTTTCTTCTGTTGACCGCACGATTTAACTTTAACCAGATGATGTTTCAGCACTGTGACTTAACGCCTCTTCTTCACATGCAGATTTAACGTCCAAAACACCTTAGGTGACATGGCAGATGCAGATAACCATTTGGGTTTAACAGAGGAGCACATCAGGGAAGGGGGGGGGGGGGGGGGGGGGGGGGGGGGGGGAGAGAAAGGGGGACGAAGGGGAAGGGGGCCTATAATTATAACACCACAATGTCACCACCGGAATAATGATGGGCAGGAAAACAGAGTGAGGTTTTAAGCCAGGCACAAATGGGATTTGAACTCACATCCTACTGTGTGAACTTGGTACTCTTCCACAAGGCTAAATCTAGGCATCGGAGCCTGCCTTTCGTAGTGTGAAGCTGTTATCAGTATTGCACAAAGTGCCACACTGTAAAAACCGCCGATGATAATGATAAAAACCTCAGAGGTGCGTAAAACTTCGTTCTTTGTATGTTTGTTTTTTCTTTGTTTTATACCGATTTTGGGAAGGTATGAGGTTGGGAGTTGCCAGTATCAAGATGATTTTGCCTGTCTGTATGTTCTGTCTCATCCCTGCATCTTATAATGTTAAAAAGATGGTTTACAGGTGTGGCAACCCCCCCCCCCCCCCCCCCCCCCCCCCCCCCCCCCCCCCCAAAAAAAAAAAAAAAAAAAAAACCGGTGAATGAAAGGATAGATGGGTGGAGGGAAGATGTGTGTGTGTGTGTGTGTGTGTGCGTGTGCGTGCGTGCGTGCGTGTGTGTGTGTGTGTGTGTGTGTGTGTGTGTGTGTGTGTGTGTGTGTGTGTGTGTGTGTGTGCGTATTATACATTTTCTACGACCATTAAGCCCAGGGCAATGTAGAAGCAACACAGACTATGGATTCACAGAGTTTAACACGACTGATTAAAAATTAATTTTGATGTTGTTGTCCCCCAAATCGCTAGGTCTTCAATTTGGTTTTGAGAAGATATATATCTTTTTTATCAAAAAAAAAAACTGCTGTGAGATTATTCCATTATTTCGTTAGTTCATTTATACAGCCTGGTCATTTCCATCACATGGAATATATCACTTCAAAACCAAACTGCATTACAATCACAACAATATGGTTGATTCTCACTCAATGTACCTGCTCTCTGCACACATGGTACATGCCATATTCTCTATTGTCTGATGTTTCAAATGTGTGTGTGTGTGTGTGTGTGTGTGTGTGTGTGTGTGTGTGTGTGTGTGTACACGCACGTACACGTGCACAAGTACACGCACGTGTGTCTTTACATTTGTGTTAACTCTCTCTCTCTCTCTCTCTCTCTCTCTCTCTCTCTCTCTGTATACGTATATACTTTTTTTTCCAACAAGATGTTTCTCTCCGTTCGTCTGTATGTCTCTCTGCTTTCTGAATTTTCTTCGTTCTTAAAACAAGATATACATAAGAACTAAAAAAAATCAGAGAGAGAAAAAAAAAAGTATCGGACAGACTCAGGAAGGAATCCGGGGGGCGGGGGGGGGGGGGGGGGGGGGGGGGGGAAAAGGTCAGTGTGGAACCCACGATGCATTCAACTCATAGTATCTTGGTCTCAGTCCATCATTTGATTTCGTTTTCCTAAATCTTATCTGATGGTTTTCTTTAGTGCCAAGCAATGACGTAAAGATTCAGTTCACACGCTCTTTGGCTCTCCTCATTTATCCCCGCACTCGCGTGCACGTCCCCCCCCCCCCCCCCCCCCCCCCCCCCTCATGCCTTCCCTGTCTCATCCCTATCACTCTTTCTCCCTCCAGCACCCTCCAACAGCCTGTCCCAGTCAGATTTCTACTGACAAACAGACCAGGAATGTAGAGAGACTGCGACTGTTTGAATGTCGTGAATATGGATCCAAAAGGCATGACAAAGTGAAGCAGAATGAGGTCTGTTGGTGGACAGTATGGCTACATGCCGATAAGACCACATGCCAATAAGACCACATGCCGATGTGACTACATGTCGTTGTGACCCATTGGCAAGTCTACCATTCTTTGGTAAAATACTAAAACTCATGGTCACAACGACACGTGGTCACAACGACTCTTGTCACAACAACGACACTTGGTCACAACGACATGACCCCCCCGTGTGCAGCAGGCATAGAACCGTTTCTTCTTTGCGATCACCAGTTACAAATCTGTCGCCGAATTGTTTGCCTTTCGTTCTACAGAACACCGCGAGCAGGTCGCCCTCGTTAGAAGGGATCTGCGACAAAAAGCCGCTCACAATCAAACATTCAACGCCTGCCTACCTTGCGCTGGAGAGTGAAGAGATCGAAGCTGAGTACCAAATTCGTTCATTTCCGTTATGTTATTTGTTTGTGTCTTGCCCGAAGAAGACCTAAGAGGTCGAAACGCGTCGTGTTTTGTCTTGTGACTCGTTTGTCCACGTTTCTCTTGGCGGTTCGCTAACATTTATTTAAGATTTGTTTAGATTTCCGCATGCAGTCGTCTCACTTTGCAACTGGATCTAAAAGACTTAGTTATCCGTCTGTGTATTCCAGTCCTCCTGCTTGAGGTCTCTGACATCATTATTAACTTTCGGCTCTGAGCGCTTTCCTATGGCTGTGGTCCACTCTGCCATCTGACAACGAAGACGATGTGGCGACGCCAACGGAACTGGCCGATCTTGTCGCAGATCCCTTCTGACGAGGACGAGCTACTCGCGGTGTTCTGTAGGACGAAAGGCAAACAGTTCGGCGACAGGATGTGCCGCGCTCCAAAGCATACGTACACGAGGGCGGCCCGTGTGGCATTGCGGCCTGTACCCCACGAGGGCAATACTGAACTTAAGACGCCCATTTCAAGGGCAATACTGAACTTAAGACGCCCATTTTCAATCTCAGGAGGTATATGAGAGATAAACTGAACACAAATTTTGTTTTTTTTCTCAAAATCTTGTTTTCAAGCCTTCATTACATGAAGCATATATCGAAAAATCAAGACTGCATTTCTCTCTTCTCTCTCTCTCTCTCTCTCTCTCTCTCTCTCTCTCTCTCTCTCTCTCTCTCTCTCTCTCTGCGCTGCGCGCGCGCGCGCGCGCGCGTGTTGTGTGTGAATAAAATCCTTCCAAGCAAGCGTTAAGTTGAAACCCAAACGATGCCTGTCATGA
>JADBJO010004816.1:100000-102500 GCA_016801955.1 Conus betulinus | reverse complement strand
CGTGTGTGTGTGTGTGTGTGTGTGTGTGTGTGTGTGTGTGTGTGTGTGTGTGTGTGTGTGTGTGTGTGTGTGTGTGTTACAGACTACAGAACAGAGCTAGATTCTAGGTTTACTTCCATCGCATATAACCGAAATGAATTCAAACAGGCCCGAGAGATGCGGTCAACGTCGGTGTTGGTCGGGGAAATTTGAACAAAATTCACAGAGAACCATCCAATAAGTGGAAGAGACTCGACCCTGGGGGTCAGTCTGTCCATCAGAGCCCGTCGCAAACTCTACTCTAGCTCGGAAATGGTCGGGGGCCGGGCGACAAAATCGCGCAACTAAATAGCTCCAATGGGAATGGAACCCACGACCTCCCCAGTCCGTAATCCGCGACGGTAACGGCGGATCTGTCAGGGGAATGCAAAATCGCTGATTTTGAACAGGGACTGCGACAATAATGATTTTGTTGGGACTGCGTTCTTCCCTTCTCCACTCCCACTGGGCCTCATGACAATACTGCCCATGGTATCACAGAAGACGCTCCAAATGATACCAGGTATCTTGACTTACGTCACAATCGGAGCCATCTTACGTGACACATGCGGTCTAATGAGGTCGCTCACTCCGTGACAACCACCAACGCGTGGCAAGCATGTCACGGACATTTCATGGACCATTTTGGCCACGCACACCCACGGATCGATCCCAAAGTTTATCAGGAAAGTGAAAGAAGTTCCAACAGTATTGTGAGCGAAAATGAAATCCATTGAAACTGGGCGTAGTATCCCTGTATTCAGACCCCATAGACGGAAGGAAAAAAACCGCAGGAACTGAAGGGAATTAGATGGCGTTATGATTCTGGAGAGATCTTGGGGAAAGAGGTGGAATCGATGGTACGGAGAACCTTGCAGCAATAGTTTAAGCTCTAGACCCGCGATGCAGCTCCCAAGATACCTTATCGGGGATGAATTTCAACATGCAAGTCTTAGCATTAGTTTTCAACGTTCTCGTGTGCTTCTCGTGTATGTGTGTGTGTGTGTGTGTGTGTGTGTGTGTGTGTGTGTGTGTGTTGTGTGAGCGCGCGTATGTGTACAACGTTGTGTGTGTGTGGTGTGTGTGTGTGTGTGTGTGTGTGTGTGCGCACTAAACATGATGAACAGAGACAGATGGATTTGTTTTACGCGTTCATACACTAAAATGCAATTAACATTCATACGACCTTGCATAGAGAGACAGAGGGGAGACAGCGAGCGAGCGAGCGAGCGAGACAGACAGACAGACAGACAGACAGACAGAGTGATAGAGAGAGAGAGATATCATTATTCATTTTGCAACATCTGACAGCTATCTGACTGCGATTGAATCGTTATAATCATTTCTGGTCGCCACAGGCGCACTGGACACGCGCGGATATAGGACATGTCGTATGCGCGTTATCAGACGAGGCGCACACACTCATACGAGGCAGCCAGGCAGCCGTGAAAATACTGGACAAGGCAAATGCGCCGTGACACTAAGCGCGCAAGTTGTCAAAAAGCGATTTACCTTAATATACAGCCTTCTTCTTTCAACGTGTGGCCTGGCCGCACACAGAAATACAGCTGAGGGCCATTATGTCGGTATGGTTTATATTGCTAAAAAAGTATATCCTCATTCACATCCTTCTCATCATCAATATCTCACACATAAGCACACACAAGTGTACGCGCTCGTGCATTCGCTTGCGCGCGCTCAACAGGACGACACATACATATGCACAAACATGTATGTACAACACACACACAACACACACACACACACACACACACACACACACACACACACACACACACACACACACACAGAGAGAGAGAGAGAGAGAGAGAGAGACAGAGACAGAGAGACAGAGACAGAGACAGACAGAGACAGAAAGGGAGGGAGAGAGAGAGAAATGGAAGACAGACAGACAAACAAGAGAGAGAGAGAGAGAGAGAGAGAGAGAGAGAGCGAGAGAGAGAGAGAGA
This sequence comes from Conus betulinus, assembly GCA_016801955.1. Taxonomy (NCBI): domain Eukaryota; kingdom Metazoa; phylum Mollusca; class Gastropoda; order Neogastropoda; family Conidae; genus Conus; species Conus betulinus. Next base: position 100,512 of record JADBJO010004816.1, on the reverse strand, counting down.
GAGAGAGAAGAGAGAAGAGAGAAGAAGAGAGAGAAGAAGAGAGAGAAGAACAGTTTACATGTACAATGGACCAGGTGTTTATGACAACAGAGACCAGTCCCTCTGGCGAATGACTGACTGTTGGCCTGTTCGTTCTTTGAACACAGCAGGACATACAGACAGATGATTCGACAATATTCCTCGCAAAGGTCATCACATTGCAAAGCATAGGCACAGGGTGTGGAGTCAAACGTAACGGGTTCGAATTTACCGGCGTATAGCGCCCGGTATATACGGGGCAGCATTATTCTGCTCGATCTCAGGTTATGGATACTGCATTATTCTGCTTAATTAATCTCCTTTTTTTTAATATTTCATTATGTCTAACATCGTCTTGCATTTTTTTCAAAAATCTTCATCGATTTTTTTTCATCCACAATAGCATCACTGAAAATAATTGTGACAATCATAATGGACAGTTCTGTGGTCGTTATGCATGCTCCTAGTTGCTTCCGTTGAAGATGTCTGGGCTT
>JADBJO010004816.1:95000-97500 GCA_016801955.1 Conus betulinus | reverse complement strand
CCCATTTCAGCTGTTTAGACCATCGATTCAATCCCCTTAACCGTCTTCACAACGTTTTTTTTTTTTTACATTGAAATGGACCAACATTTCTGCTGTCTAGACCTATGCAGTTATCTCTTCCAAAGTCATCATGATATGTCCCGTAGGTTAAAATAACTCCCACCCCCCAGCTATCTAGATACCACGATTGCTCCTTTTACCATTGTCTAGACTCCTTTTAAACATCAAAGTGTTCCCCCATTTCATCTGTTAGGATCATTACAAATACCTCCTAAACTGTCGTCAAGACGTCTTCCGTACGTTGGAATGAACCCCATCTCAGCTATTTAGACCATCCCAACTGTCCTTGCAAATTTGTTTCCAGCGTGTTTTATCTGTGAAAATGATCCCTCGTTTCAGAAATTAAGACCGTTATAACTCTTCTGGTAAATGTTTTCACAGCGTCTTTCATCTATTTAAAATAATCCCCTATTTCAGCGGTTTTGAACGTCACAATGTTCCTCTGTTAAAGTGTTCCCCCATTTCAGCCATTTTGACCGTCACAACGGTCCTCTCAAATGATTTCAAGGTGTTCTTCATACCTTGAATACACACTCACCTCTACACCGACAATTGTGTTTGAAAGCACTGAGAAACGGTTACATCAACTATCTACAAGCCGTCCTCCATACGTTTGACAGGATCCAATTTCATTTATTCACACGATCAAAACGGGATCGCAACTGACTTCAAGATTCATAAACTAAAATGGACTACCTCCCCCCCCCCCCCCCATCCCCCCCCCCCCCCCCCTGCCCAAACTCCATCCTCCGAACTTCCTCTTCTCCCCTCCTGTTCCCATCACCACAACAGTCTCCTGTACTGTCTTCCTGATCACATTGACACATTAAAACATTCTCCCATTTCTACCCAATTGGTTTCTCACAACGGACGCTGGAACTATCATACTGTGACCAGAGAGAGACGGATACGGAAATTTTATTCACAAATAGGCCATTGCCCCTCGTGAAGGGGTGCATCTGGAAATCAATCGATATTTTACAAGTTCAAAAGCTGATTCAATGCTTTACATTAAGAAACAAGAACAGATCGTAACTTAAATGCTTTATATAGGTAAATGGACAGATTTCTAGTTGTTCTAGTTGTTGGAGAGAGAGAGAGAGAGAGAGAGAAGAGAGAGAGAGAGAGAGAGAGGTGAAGAGAAAGAGGATAGGGACAGAGAGAGAGAGAGAAAGAGACAGACAGGGACAGCGAGAGAGAGAAAGAAAGAGACCGACAGGGACAGACACAGACACAGCGAGAACAGATACTGATCAAGTCTGAGAGAGACAGAGAGATAGACAAAGAGAGAGACAGGGACAGAGAGAGACAGACAGAGAGACAGAGAGGGGGCGGAAGGGAGGGAGTGAAACAGGAGAGGAGAGAAACAGAAACAGAGAGAAAGAAAGACAGAGGCAGATAGACAGACAGAGCCGCCCTTATTAAACGACGTCTTTATGCACCCATAAAACCTCTCCGCCCACATTTCAACAATGATTTTTTTTTCGGTTTTCGTCTTTTCTTCCATCTCTCACTACCTTTCTTTCTCTCTTTGTTTCTTTCTTTCTTTCTTTCTGTTTTCTCTCCTTTGTGTGTGAGTGCCCCCCCCCCCCCAGCTCTCCTTCTCTCTCCTTATGCCCCTCCTCTCTCAATCTGCTCGTGTGTGTGTGTGTGTGTGTGTGTGTGTGTGTGTGTGTGTGTGTGTGTGTGTGAAACATGCATGCATGCACCTGCGTAAGTTCATGTCTGTGTGGGCACACGTACGCATGCTGTACGTTTTTTTTTCGCTAGTCTGCAGATCAATCCATCTAATTTCAGTTACAATTAGATCACCACATACAATAAGATGAACACATACCAAGCACACACACACACACACACAGAGATGCAAACACGCATGCAAGCATGTGCACTCGCAAGCATATGCATGTACGGCACACATACACACACACACACACACAACACACACACACACACACACGCACACACGCACGCACGCACGCACGCACGCACGCACGCACGCACGCACGCAAGCACGCACGCACGCACACACACACACACACACACACACACACACATACACATGCACACACGCACGCACACACACATACACACAGCTATACTCTCTCTCTCTCTCTCTCTCTCTCTCTCTCTCTCTCTCTCTATAATATATATATATATATATATATATATATATATATATATATATATATATATATCCTTCTATCGCTCGGGTCTTTGCTCATTAGTCTCCCCATTTCCGGTCCAGTCATCCATCCTTCAATGCCGCCTTCACCCATCTTTCAAAAAGAGCGTATGGAGAAAAACAATGTCATTTATCGTCCATCGCCGTCACTTGGTGACACTCCCTGCGCTCATTTTCACTCCCGCGTGGCTGTAATTTGCACAAAAAAAGGACAATCTGGAATAACTCGTGTGTGTGTGTGTGTGTGTGTGTGTG
>JADBJO010004816.1:87500-90000 GCA_016801955.1 Conus betulinus | reverse complement strand
TCCTGTCTGTTCTGGAAGCCCTTTTAGACCTTTTTTTCTGCTCACAAATTTATGACAGGCCAGCTTTTTTTTTTTGTCTGTAATTTGGCATGTGGAGAGTAAACCATCAGACACACTGTCCAGAGTGGACGCTTGCTAGCCCTTCTGCTGTGACATTTTAACCATTTGAACTTTGGAATGTATTTTCGTCATATTTAAAACTCCGAATGTTCTTTTTCATTGGACCAAGAAATTTAGCCGAGTGGCTGATGCGATCAGTAAGGTTTTCTTTCATCCACTTTAAGATTTCAGTAGTTCATCTTCCATGTCATTCATTGTTTCAGTTTCGTTGTGGCTTTTTCTTTCAAGGTGTAAGGTTTCTTCCTGAATATGAATTTTCTCGTACGACACTGACAGCCCTGGAAAGACTTTATCCCAATGGCTTGATTATGGTAATAATAATAATGATAATAATAATAATAAAGAAAAAGCTGTGAAACTATATCCTTAGCCCGACAATGCTAACTACCGCATCAAAGCGGCCGGTGAATCACCATTGTATTTGTATATAAGAAAAAAGTACTGGTCACAAGACTGGAACATTTCGCAACACACAGAACGTATATCTTTATGGTTAAACGTTTAACATCGCACTCACTCACCAATCATTAATCAAACGTTACTTACAGTTTGATTTTCGCTGTTAAAAAAAAAGCCGAATGTCAGCCGAATGCAATGTCTAAGTGGTTACATTTTCATCCCAGTCCTTCAGTTTAGTTTGTCTGTAATCAAAATTATGCAAAAACCTATCGAACCCACTTTAGCAAAACTTGACGGAAAGTGACCCTAGGGTGAACCATTAGATCTCCGTTGGTGCAGATCCATGATGTAGATCCGGATCAAAGAGCAGACGGATCCTGGATCTGCAACATATTGGCGGAGGTCTACGTTCCCCAATGCACTTTCAAGTGATCACTGTATTCCCAATATCAAGCAGCTTCAGAATTCTAAGTCACCTGCCAAGTTTTGTGTACGCGTACATAAAACGGTCAACTGTTCCACAAGACCAGCCGCTTTCTGGCACCGCAGTCACTGAGAACAAAGTCGTCCGACCTCGGCTCGGAGCAACACCAGCGTTCATCACGTCTCCAAAGCCAGTCTCAATTCACGGGCAAAGGACCCCGACTAAAGCTAATTACCCTCGCCTTCTACTTCCGCCGCGGCCTCGCAAGAATAGCTCCCGTCTAACCTCCCCAGATCCTTCCATGATTCTGTACCAGCCGCCGGACAGAAGAGTGACCGGTTGGTTACACAGGTCATCGGTACCTACGTCTTGAGATCGATGTCAGAACAATGAAGTCTGCATAGTGAATTAGCCGTTCCTACGGTCTCCGCCTTCTTTGTCCTCTTGTCGTCCAATCAGGACGGAGAATAGTCATTAGTGAACAGACCTTTCTGCGGGAGCTTATGCAGTGAATGGGATTCCTGTTCCATCTTCTCCGATGTTGGATGTGGGGGGAAAAGGCGTGGGGTCGTTTTCTGTTGGTGAAAGCAGGGGTCGTTTTCCGCTGTCTATGGCTTTGTTGACTGTATCACTTATGCTGTTGTCCTTTATACTAGTCTTTTGAACGTACGAAGGGGAATGAGGAATGTAAAAGATGGAGATATGGAAGGATGAATCAGATATAAATGAAGAGAGAGAGAGAGAGAGAGAGAGAGAGAGAGAGACAGACACACACACACACACACACACACACACACACACACACACACACACACACACACACACAGGACAGAGAGACAGAGGGATACAGAAAGAGAGAGATTACGAGAGAGAGACAGAGAGAGAGAGAGACAGAGAGAGAGAGAGACCGAGAGAGAGAGAGAGAGATGAGGAAGAAGAAGAAGAAAATGAGAGGGTAGGGCGGGTGCTGTGAGAGTGGGGTGAAGGAGTAGAAAATAACTATTCCGGTTATTTGTAGTAGTTTCCGTTTATTTAATAAACAGCATTCTGTGCGGTTTCTTCTTCTTTGTTACTGTCTTTCTTTCTTTCCTTTCGTTCGTTCGTTTTTTTCCTTTGTTTTGTTTTCATTGAAAAAAGAAAGGGTGAAGTGTTTTCGTCACCTCTCTCTTTTTTCTTCCCAACCACAAACTGACAGAGCGTGCGTCAAACGACTTGGAAAGCTGTGTGTCGTATGTATGTTGTGTGTGTGTGTGTGTGTGTGTGTGTGTGTGTGTGTGTGTGTGTGTGTGTGTGTGTTGTGTGTGTGTGTGTGTGTGTGTGTGTGCGCGCGCGCGTCTGTGTGTGTTGTATGCATGCATGTCTTTGTGCGCGCACTCGTTTATGTGTATGTGTGCATGCGCGTGTGTGTGTGTGTGTATGCATGTACGTGTGTGTGTATGTGTGTGTGTGTGTGCTCGTGTATGTGTGTGGCGCGCGCTCGCGCCTGGCATGGGCTGAGATGTGGGAAAAAACAGAGGCACGGGAGTGCTAGTGTACTTCAGCAGTGAAGAGCTCCTG
>JADBJO010004816.1:40000-80000 GCA_016801955.1 Conus betulinus | reverse complement strand
GTGATCACCTGTCCATATTCAAACGAGGTCAGGAAAATAATCAGTCTCGCCATCGGACTCCATGATGCAGTCAACTGTCAAAAAAGAGAAGGCTAGAGGTGGTATGGTCACGTCCGCCGAAGCTCCGCCCTTTCAGAAACGATCTTCCTGGGCACAGCGCGGGGCGGGCGAAGGCGAGAATGACAACGTCAGGGAATGGACAGGTCTTGGTCTAGCAGCCGCTCTGAAGTCAGGGAATGGACAGGTTTTGGTCTAGCGACCGCTCTGAGGACAACGTCAGGGAATGGACAGGTCTTGGTCTAGCAGCCGCTCTGAGGACAACGTCAGGGAATGGACAGGTCTTGGTCTAGCAGCCGCTCTGAGGACAACGTCAGGGAATGGACAGGTTTTGGTCTAGCGACCGCTCTGAGAACAACGTCAGGGAATGGACAGGTCTTGGTCTAGCAGCCGCTCTGAGGACAACGTCAGGGAATGGACAGGTCTTGGTCTAGCAGCCGCTCTGAGGACAACGTCAGGGAATGGACAGGTCTTGGTCTAACGACCGCTCTGAGAACAACGTCAGGGGATGGACGGGTCTTGGTCTAACAGCCGCTCTCAGAACAACGTCAGGGAGTTGACAGGTCTTGGTCTAACGACCGCTCTGAGGACAACGTCAGGAAATGGGACAGGTCTGGTCTAACAGCCGCTCTGAGGACATCAAGGAATGGACAGGTCTTGGTCTAGGAAACAACGTCAGGGGATGACGGGTCTTGGTCTAACGACCGCTCTGAAGACATCAGGAAATGGACAGGTCTTGGTCTAGCGACCGCTCTGAAGGCAACGTCAGGGAGTGAATAGGTCTTGGTCTAGCAGTCGCGCTCTGAGGGCAGCGAAAAACAGAGGGAGATTGGAGAGGACTGAGCGCTGGTTGCGGAATCGACAACTGAGCCCCAACGACCCCCTCCCCCTTCCCCTCATCCCCCACCCCGCTTCTCCTGCCTCGGGTTTACGGGACGGGTGCAGGTGAAGTTTATCTCCTAGAAATGAAACCTACCGTATCTGTGTTTATAATTAGAGGTAAAACTTGTTTTTATTCGGTCAGCAATTCACAGAGAGCTATTACATAAACTGTGTTCTCTCGGGAGAACCTGGCAGCTAGGGTTTTTTTTTTTTCTACATAAATGCTTTTGTGTTGTCATTTTTCCAGACTACAAATAATATATCCTCCTTTTGAATCGTGAATAGTTCTCTGCTATTAAATCCCACATATAATGAATCAGCGCACATAGTTCTGAAAAAAATTCTAACCCAAAACAACTATACTACGACCTTTCTTTCATCTTCGATAGCCGTTAGTTCAACACTAATCTTTACTGTTGCTGCTTCTTCTTCTTCCTCTAGAAATTGCTGCTCTTGCACAGAAAGCTTAGGAATTCAATCTATGATGTGTAAAAATTTCAAAGCGTTCTGCTTTTTATGTCTGTGCGGTTCTTCCTAATAATTCTCAACTTCCTCTACTTTACCGTGCCTTCCGGGTCCTCTGGAAGTTTGCCTTCTTCGCCCCTAAACTGTCTACCAGTTTCCGACAACAACAACATCAACAACAAAAATCAGCAAGAGACTATGAACTAAGCGTTTTTTTTTTGTTTTTTTTTTTTTTTACGTAAAAGGAAGACACCTACATATGATTCGAAGCAGACAAATACTAGACAAACACACAGTGACTGGAATATGAAAGAAAATCACACGAACATCAGGAACGATGCCTAAGGCAATAAAAAAAATCTGATTAAGCATTTGCAGATTAGGGGCCCATAAACACTACAGAGCGACGACAATGAAAAAAGAAAGAAAGAAGAAGAAGAGAAAAGAAAAGAAAACACACATCGATAACCACCTCTCCACTTTGTCACGTCATAAAGTGAATGTTGGTGTTGCACTGCTTGTGTATATACTTTTATACAACAGGAAAGGGGGGGGGGGGGGGGGGGGGGGGGGGGGGGGGGGGGGGGGGGGGGGGGGGGGGGGGGGGGGGGGGGGGGGGGGAGATTCAGATTCAAATAATTTAATCATTTTCGGCCATAGCCCCATATGAAAGGGGCGATAACAAGATTACAAGAAAATTATCATAAAGGCAGCAGTATCACGAGTCCTTACAATTACAAAATGCAGTCAATTAAGAAAGCAATGTTTCTCCTAACTGGAAAGCTTTATATACATAAAGAACTAAACTGCGAATCATACTCTCTTTTTCTGATGCCATTAGCAAGGAAAAACGAAACATCATGGCTGGTTATGAAATTTTGTAGGTATTAGCTGCAAACGGAGATTACTATAAGCGGGGAGGGGGGTGGGGGGAGGGGTGTGTGTTAGAAAAAGGAAGAAAAAGGAGAAGGCAAAGTAGGACGGGGAGTGGGGGAGAGGGAGACCGGAAGGAGCGGATGGACGGCAGCTTAAAACAACGACAACAACAGCAACAACAACAACAACTTCAGACGACACAGTGACAGAAAAGATGGAAAGTGTAGAAGGAGAATGACTTTCAAGCCAGAAAAATTTCAAGACAGCGTCTTTCACGGCTTCAACAGAGCTAACCTCCCCCCCCCCCCCCCCCCCCCCCAACCTCCCACAAACACACCTACACCTCCTCGCCACCCACACACTTACTCCGTCCCTTCCTCAAATCCGACGTATTGCAGTATTTTAAACAATCTGACCTCTGATATCATTAACACACGCGCGCACGCACGCACACACGCGCGGGCAGGCACACACACACACACACACACACACACACACACACACACACGCACACACGCACACACACACACATTCAATAAAAAATCAAGGGCATGGGCCACCTCTCTCTCTCTCTCTCTCTCTCTCTCTCCTCTCTCTCTCTCTCTCTCTCTCTCTCTCTCTCTCTCTCTCAGAAATACCATTCACAGGACTACGCTTATCTCATTTCGCTTCGTGACCCCCTCCTCCATCCATCCCCGCCCTTCAAGCCCCCTCCCGTCCTCCCATGTTATCGTTCTCCTTCTCTACACTACCCTTTTACCGAAAAAACATAAATCAGCCGCAGGACATCCGACTTCACCTCCTGAGAGCTTACTTCCAGATACCACTTTCCTTACGTCTGATGTTTCTCAATGTATCTCTTTTGTATGAACAGACGTCACGTCTGCCTTGAGGAGAGACATTGTCCTGATGTCAGACTTTCCGGAACATAGTCCGCATGTCTGTCTTTACAACACATAGACAAGACATATGCTCCATGTCTGTTTTTACAAGACATAGTCCTCATGTCCTGTCTTTACATGAAATAGTCCCTATGTCTGTCTTTACATGACATTGTCCTCATGTCCGTCTTTACATGACGTAGTCCTCACGTCTGTCTTTACATGACATAGTCCTCATGTCCTGTCTTTACATGACATAGTCCCCATGTCTGTCTTTACATGACATAGTCCTCGTGTCTGTTTTTACAAGACATATGCCCCATGTCTGTCTTTACAAGACATAGTCCTCATATCCGTCTTTACATGACAAAGTCCCCATGTCTGTCTTTACAAGACATTGTCCTCATGTCCGTCTTTACATGACATTGTCCCCATGTCTGTCTTTACAACACATGGTCCTCATCTCTGTCTTTACATGACATAGTCCCCATGTCTGTCTTTACAACACATGGTCCTCATGTTTGTCCTTACAATAATTGTCCTCATGTCTGTCTTTACATAACATAGCCCTCATGTCTGTCTTTACAACACATGGTCCTCATGCCTGTCTTTACAACACATGGTCCTCATCTCTGTCTTTACAAGACATAGTCCCCATGTCTGTCTTTGCAACACATGGTCCTCATGTCTGTCTTCACATGACATAGTCCTCATGTCTGTCTTTACATGACATAGTCCTTATGTCTGTCTTTACAAGATATAGTCCTTATGTCTATCTCTCAAGACATAGTCCTCGTGTCTGTCTTTACAAGACATAGTCCTCATGTCTGTCTTTACACGACATACTCCTCATAATCGATTGATATGAGATTGCTGGGAAAACAGATCCAGTTACAACTATTTCTAACATGTTTGGAATAACCTGTTTTGTTTCGTGTTCTGTTTTTGTTTTTTTTTTTTGTTTTTTTTTTTTTCCTGGAACGCATAAAATGTGGAATTGATCTTGAAGATTAACAGCCCTGATATGGGCCCCTGAGGTTGGACGGACTGTAAATGACATAAAATCTGAAATCTCGATGTCTTTCTCGCAATATGTGTCCCTTTCTCTCTATTTTTATGTAATATTGACATTGTTTTTCCTCTATCCCATTCCTCTCTCTCTCTCTCTCTCTGTCTGTCTGTCTGTCTGTCATAGTAACACTCTCTCTCTCTCTCTCTCTCTCTCTCTCTCTCTCTCATGTATTGGGTTGTACTGACTCCGCACATGGAGGTCATAATAAAACCACTCCTTGATCTCCTTAGAGAAAAGTGGATGGGGGAGAGTGACGCCAGCGTCTTAAAACCCGTCCAAGTGTGAATTTAATTTTCTAAAGTGAGAGAACTTCACTCAAGGAGGAAAGGGGAAAGGATTGGGTTTTCTTTTCCCTGTCAGTGTTCTGTCTGTCAATGTCGTGGTCACCCCCCACTCCATTCCACCAAGCCCCCGCGCTTACAACCTCCCCCCCTCCCCCCCCCCCCCCTTACACACACCCCTTAACACACACCACTTCACCACTTGTCTCCCAACTTCCATCCTGTCTCTCACACACACACACACACACACACACACACACACACACACACAGAAGGGCCCCGAGTCCTGCTTAGGGAGGAGAGAGGAGAGAGAGGTATTCCCGAGAGAGAGAAGAGAGAGAGAGAGAGAGAGAGAAGGATGGAGGGAAAGAGAGAAGCAGGCAGTGAGAGACAGACAAAGAGAGAGAGGGGGGGGGAGGAGGTAAGCAGACAGACAGCCAGGACTGAGAGGGAGGGAGGGAGGGAGGGAAGAGGGAGGGAGAGCAAGAACGGGAGAGACAGTGGCAGAGAGAGAAAGAGGAGAGAGACAGAATATGGAGACAGACAGACAGACAGACAGACACCAGAGAGAGGACAGACAGAGACGGACACAGGAAAATGGGACCCACACACACACACACACACACACACACACACAACACACACACACACACACACACACACATAGGACACACACACACACACCATAGACAGACACAAAGACAGAGATAAAGTGTTATTCCTCAGACACAGCGGCAAAACACCAAGCAATCAAATCCAGCCAACGGAAATATTCATCGATCGAACTTTGAGGCTGGGGCTGGGTCGATCGACCCGTTTTCAGTTACCTCTTCCCTTGTTGGAGTTCACCTCCGCTCAAAATGAATAAAACCAGAGAGAGAGAGAGAGGAGAGAGAGAGGGGGGGGGAGACAGAGAGAGAGAGAGAACGAAAGACAGAGAGAGAGAGACAGAGAGAGAGAGAGAGAGAGATAGAGAGACAGAGAGAGAGAGAGAGAGAGAGAGAGAGAGAGAGACCCTACAAGCTGTTGAAGATTTCATGCCACAACTAGTTAACACAGTCAACATCAATCCAAACAGCTGGTTCGTTTCTGTCTTTGTTTATGATCGACGAATGTCGTCGGTGATTGTAATAAACTCGTTGTTCGCCCGTTTATTTCACATCGACAGAGGGGACTGGCAGATTGTCACGGCTAACGTACTGACCAGCAGGGAGCGAAACATGAGCACGACAAGTCTGAGAAACGTTGAGTCACTAAGAAATTAAGAGAGGGGCGAAGAGGAGGAGGAGGAGGAGGAAAAAAAGATGAACGGAGAGAGAGAGAGAGAAAGAGAGAGAGAGAGAGAGGAGAGAGAGGAGAGAGAGAGAGAGAAAGAGAGAGAGAGAGAGAGAGGAGAGAGAGAGAGACAGACAGACAGAGAGGGAGAGGAGAAAGGAAGGGAGAAGGAAGACAAAGGAAGAAAGAAGAGATAGAGAGACAAGAGAGAGAGAGAGAAGAGAGAGAGAGAGAGAGAGAGAGAGAGGGAGAGAGGAGGAAGAGGAAGGGAAAACAAAAAGACAGAGAGAGAGAGAGAGAGAGAGAGAGAAGAGAGAGAGAGAGAGAAGAGAAGAAGATATAGAAAGAGAGAGAAAGAGAGAGAAAGAGAGAGAGAGAGAGAGAGGGGGGGGGGGGGGAGGAAGAAAGAAAGGAAGACAAAGGCAGAAAGAGATATAGAGAGAAAGAAGAGAAAGAGAGAGAGGGGGGGGGGGGGAGGAGAGAAAAACAAAAGCAGAGAGAGAGAGAGAGAGAGAACAGAGGAGAGACAGACAGACGCAGACATACAAATAGAAGGAGCGAAGCAGATGGTTAACAAAAGCTCTGTGTGCGTAACTTTCAAACAAAAAACATTCATATCGCAAACAGAAACCCTGTAGCTAGTGAACAAAACATTGTATATCCACTTTGTAAACTAAAACAATGCACATGCAACTGCTAAACAAAGACATTATAACGTAGCTGGTAACAAAAATCTAACTTTTGCACCCAAAAACTCTGTAATGTATCTGGTAAACAAAAAAAAAGTACGGTTAAACAAAAACAAAACACTATATACATAGCTTGTTTTGAAAAAAAAAAATCCACTAGAGACATAGTATACTGTTACTGCTTGCCAACTACTCGTACAGAAAATGTGTACGCATATTTGGTAAAACAACCAGAGTGTAAAAGTAGTGTAGTCGAAAAAAGAGTGCAAGTACGTGATCAATGAAATCACTGTACACACTACTGGTGAATGAAAACCATGTACATGTTGTTGCTAAACAAAATCACTGAACATGTGTCTAGCAGCAGCCAATAAGAGTGCACATGTAACTGATACACAAAAAACACAGTTGTGTATTTGTCAAACAAAAACATTGTACACTCAGTGGTGAACAAAAAAAACAGTACACACGTGTTTTTTATGTCATTTTCAAATTTGGTTTATAGCTTGAAAAAAGAAGTGTTCAAAACGAAAGCTTCCTGTTCTAAACATGAGTATGGGCCATTTTACTGCTCGCACAACGTTACAAAGCGTGTCAAGGCAACTGAACACATTACGATGCAACTCTATACCACGCTACAGAACAGGACAAGAACATATGTTACAGTTCCAAACGACGTCATGCGTGAACAACAGAACACGACACCATAAATAAGATACAATGAGACAGAATGCGACAATCTACAGATCACCACAACTCGATAACCGTGTACAGAGAACAGAGAGGCAAGCGCTCCAGCAGAAACATTTTTCTCACCAGTTTTTCTCTGCTTAATTTCTGTGCTAACCTCGCTCCCACCCACCTATCCTCTCTCTCTCTCTCTCTCTCTCTCTCTCATTTAGAAAACCATCTTCACCATTCCGCTATGTTTCTCAGCGGAAACCTGTAGAGCAAGTGGGAGACAACGAGCCAGACAGGGGTTGCGAAAACAGGAAGACGAAGGGGGAGAGGGGGGGGGGGGGGGGGGGGGGGGAGAGAGAGAGAGAAATGGGTCGGAACGGGCATGTGTTGGCGAAGACTTATACGAAGAAAACAAAACGAAAAAGAGAACAGAACAGAACCGAAAAGAAATTGCATACAGAAGCCAGCACAAGCAAGCGATGAACCCAATCAACCTGAAAAGACACGTCGAGGGCACGACCGACGAGTCCGGGGGAACGGTCAATCACCAGACAACGTTGTGTCACGCATCCAGCGAGACTGGCTGGGCCCGCGCGATGATGCCAGTCATAAGGTCAGAGGTCAAGGGTTGCGGTCTGGTCTAGGCAGTAACTTTGTTTTGTTATTACCATTTTTAACAAAAGGAAGTCTGTCCCTGCTTTGGATGTGAGGAAATGTCCCTGCTCCGAATGTGAGGAGACGTCCCTGCTTTGAATGTGAGGAAATCTCCCTATTTTGAATGTGAGGAGGAAATCTCCCTGCTTTGAATGTGAGGAAATATCCCCCTTTGAATGTGAGGAAATGTCCCTGCTTTGAATGTGAGGATATGTCCCTGCTTTGAATGTGAGGAAATCTCCTGCTTTGAATGTGAGGAAATGTGTCTGTTTTTGAATGTGAGGAAATGTCCCTGCTTTGAATGTGAGGAAATGGCCCCGCTCTGAATGTGAGGAAATGTCTCTGTTTTGAATGAGAGGAAACGTCCCTGCTTTGAATGTGAGGGAACCTGCTCTGAATGTGAGGAAATGTCCCTGCTTTGAATGTGAGGAAATGTCCCTGCTCTGAATGTGAGGAAATGTCCTCTGCTCTGAATGTGAGGAAATGTCCCTGCTTTGAATGTGAGGAAATGTCCCCTGCTCTGAATGTGAGGAAATCTCCCTGCTTTGAATGTAAGGAAATGTTCCGATTTGAATGTGAGGAAATGTTCCCGATTTGAATGTGAAGAAATGTCCCCGTTTTGAATGTGAGGAAATGTCCCCGTTTTGAATGTGAGGAAATGTCCCTGCTTTGAATGTGAGGAAATGTCCCCGCTTTGAATGTGAGGAAATCTCCCTGCTTTGAATGTGAGGAAATGTCCCTGCTTTGAATTGAGGAAACCTGCTTACGCGCTTTGAATGTGATGAAATGTCCCCTGCTTTGAATGTGAGGAAATGTCCCTGCTTTGAATGTGAGGAAATGTCCCTGCTTTGAATGTAAGGAAACCTGCTTTGAATGTGAGGAAATCTCCCTGCTTTGGGATGTGAGGAAATGTCCCTGCTCTGAATGTGAGGAAATCTCCCTGCTTTGAATGTGAGTAAACCTGCTTTGAATGTGAGGAAATGTCCCCCCGCTTTGAATGTGCGGAAATGTCCCTGCTTTGATATATAAGGAAGCCTCTCTGCTTTGAATGTATCAAGGAAATCTGCCTGCTTTGAATAAAGTAAGTAAATGTCCCTGCTTTGAATGTGAGGAAATCTCCCTGCTTTGAATATACATTAAGGAATCTCCCTGCTTTGAATATAAGCAAATCTCCTCGCTTTGAATATCAGGAAATCTCCCTGCTTTGAATATAAGGACATCTCTCCTGCTTTGAATATCAGCAAATCTCCTAGCTTTGGATATCAGGAGATCTCCCTGCTTTGAATATAAGCAAATCTCCTAGCTTTGGATATCAGGAAATCTCCCTGCTTTGAATATAAGGAAATTTCCCTGCTTTGAATATCAGGAAATCTCCCTACTTCTTAATGCTGTGCGGTCTCCATCGGCAAGAAAGGTTTTGTCCAAAGACTGGGGACTAGCACAATGCAGTACAGGCTGCAAAGCTTGTCGAAACACGCGTGACCTGTGGACTACTTTGTGCCAGTTCCATTGCTGAGGCTCACGGATTCGGGTGTGAGGAGTCTAAAAGACTGAAAATTTGAGAATTGTGCAGCTCGTGTTTGCATATTAAAACATTTTTTTTTAAAGATGCAATTGATTTAGAATCGGACACAACGTGCCTCAAGGAATTTGTCTTTGTAAGTAAGTGTTTATACTGTGGTACATGGTACAAGATACTGTGGTACATAGTACAAGCAAATCTGAATGTGTCCGTTAGATAACATATAACATTTTGGGTTTAATTCTGCATCTATGTACCCAAAAACCTAAATCGTATTTGAGTACTTGTCAAAATATATAAGATATTCCCCCCCCCCCAAAAAAAAAAAAAAAAAAAAAAAAAAAAAAACGATAAGAAGGAGTACAAATAATAGAAGTTTCTCTACGGATACGGAAAGAAATCAAAGACGCGTCTAGTTTCGCTAATGCGCTGTTGCAACGGTCATATTTATCCCTTGCAAGTAAACATATTTATTTACTTTATCTATTGATAAAGGGCTCATACTTCAGGTGTTGATTGGTGAAGGGCGGGGGGGGGGGGGGGGGGGGGGGGGGGGGGAAATCGTTTATGCCCCTTCCTTCAGGCATCATACTTCAGGTGTTGGTTGGGGAAGGGTGGGGGTGGGGGGGGGGGGGGGGGGGGGGCAGAGATCGTTTATGCCCCTTCCTTCAGGGCTCATACTTCAGGTGTTGGTTGGGGAAGGGCGGAGGGGGGTGGGGGCGGTGATCGTTTATACCCTTCCTTCCTTCAGGGCTCATACTTCAGGTGCTGGTTGGGGAAGGGCGGGGGGGGGGGGGGGGATTATTTATACCCTTCCTTCCCTTGCCCCTCTTGTTTACACCCCTTCCCTCGCTTGCTCCGCTTTACCACGGCGAACATTTGACCTGATACATTGAGTGGACTAAAAGAAATTCAATATTCTGCAGTTATCATTTTCTTTTTAGTTTGTCTTTCTTTCTTTCTCCTCGTCTTCCTCCTCCTCTCTCTCTCTCTCCCCGCCTCTGTCTCCCTCCTTCACTCTCTCTCTCGTTAGAACATGCTCTCCCTTCTGTCTGTTTCTACCAAACTCCTGTTTGTTTTGTTCTTCCTTCTCTCTTTTTCTCCTTCCATCTCTTCCTTTTCTCCCACCGTCTTCTTGTCTTTGAGCAGTTTTTTTTTCTCTTCCGTCTCCACCTTTTAATCCTTCGTTCTCATTTTTCAGCCCTTCCTATTCAACACTTTGTCCGTCGTTCTGTCTGGTATCCCTCTGTCTCTGTCTTTCCTCCCACGTTCTTTCTGTTATCCTTCCGTTTCTTTCTGTTATTCTTCGTTCTCTTTTCTTCTCCTCCTTTTTTTCTCTTTTTCTCTTTGCTTTCCGTCGTGTTTACGTTCCCTTTCTACATTTCATCCTCTCTGTTTTTTTTGTTTGTTTGTTTGTTTGTTTTGTCCTTTCTTCTTTTCTTTTTTCATTTGTTTATTCTTTTTTTTTTCTTTTTTTTTTTTTTTTTGGGGGGGGGTGGGTGGGGGTGGGGTGGGTTGGGGTCTCTTTTGTCCTTTCTTCGCAATCTTTTTGTACACCGGGGGTTTTGTTTGTTTCTTCTTCTTGTTGTTTTTCCCTTTCTTTCCCTTCGTGTCGTTTTTTTCCGCCTTCTTGTTCTACATTCCCTCCCTTTCAATCCTTTGTTCTCTTTCTTATTTCATCCCTCTCATATGTCGTCCCTTCCCACTCTTTGTCTTTTCTCCTTCCCCTTTTGTCTTTCCATCACCCTTTCGTCGTCCTTTGTCTGCCTTTGGTCCTTTTCTTTTTATCTTGTTCTTCTCTCTCTCTCTCTCTCTCTCTCTCTCTCTCTCTCTCCTCTCTCTCTCTCTCTCTCTCTCTCTCTCTCTCTCTCTCGCTCGCTCGCTCGCTCTCGCTCTCTCACACACTCTTCTTGCCCATCCTACCGTTCCTTCTTTCCTGCGTCTTCACCTTTGTCCACAATCCGTCGACCCCTCTCTTTCTTCTGTCTATCACGTCCTCTTCTTACATTACCATTCCAGTCCGTTCTGTTCACCCTTCTTTGCCATTGGCCCGCCCGTCCTGTCTTGTCTCTCTCTTCTGATTTTTTCTGTTATTTTTTTTTGGCCCTTTCTGTTTTCTTTCTGTCTGTCCATGTGTGTGTGTGTGTGTGTGTGTGTGTGTGTGTGTGTGTGTGTGTGTGTGTGCGTGTGTGTGTGTGTGTGTGTGTATGTGTGTGAGTGTGTGTGTGTATGTGTGTGTGTGTGTGTGTGTGTGTGTGTGTGTGTGTGTGTGTGTGTGTGTGTGTGTGTGTGTGTGTGTGTGTGTGTGAGTGTGTGTGTGTGTGTGTGTGTGTGTGTGTGTGTGTGTGTGTGTGTATGTGTGAGTGTGTGTGTGTGTGTGTGTGTGTGTGTGTGTGTGTGCGCGCGCGCTACCTCTCACGGACTTTGGCTATCTCGGACATTGTCTCCCAACATGCTCTATCTCACAGTTGTTTCTCTGCAGACGATCACCGGCTACTTGTCCATTGTTCAGAGTAAACAATCACGTATTGCTGATACTAAAAGCCTGGATGACGTGCGATAAGCACCAACGGAATAACGAACCAAACAGACGTGATTTTCACACCACACAAAACGTTTATTTCCTTGGAGTTTGTTTCAACGTATGGTCCGCAGTTTGTTCCAGAATCTTTTCTTTTTTTTTTTTTTCAAACATGAAATCGATTTTGATCATGTTATAGATTCGATATGTCTCCTACTCTTTCATCCTCTCACAGAGAGAGAGAGAGAGAGAGGAGAGAGAGAGAGAGAGAGAGAGAGAGAGAGAGAGAGAGAGAGAGAGAGGGGGGAGGAGAGAGAGAGAGAGAAGGGGGGGGAAGAGGGAGGAGAAAAAAGGGGGAGGGAGGGATGGAGGGAGGAAGGGGAGAGACAGAGACAGAGACACAGAGAGAGAGAGAGAGAGAGAGAGAGAGAGACTCCGCGGTCGGCTGGCCTATGACCACAAACTGAAATCCAGGTAGACAACTGACTCATTCGTCCACCTAAGTTTGTTTATAGCCTCTGTGTTACACTGGATGAGACCCCCACCTCAACCCTCACCCCACCCCTACCCTCACCCCTTCCACCCGTGCTTCTCCCGTGTCTGCTGTGGTTTGGTTTACTTCGTACTCCGCCGGTTTTCCTTCTGTTCGGCATCATCTTTCAAAGTTAGCGACCACAACCCTTAATCTGTGTTTTTTCCCATCTGGCTTTCAGGACTAGATCACTGTAACTCTCCATTTGCTCGTTGTCCACAAAATCTTACTGCTCATTTAAAGAATGAACTGTAAATCTCCATATTGTTGCTTGTTTTGAACAACTTATACTGATCATTTAAGGAGTAGACTGTAATTCTCCATTTACAGCTTGTCCTGAACAACTTTACTGGACTATAAATCTCCACTTGCTGCTTGTCTTTATCCTCTTACTGATCATTTAAAGAATGGACTATAAATCTCCATTTGCTGCTTGTCCTTATCATCTTACTGATCATTTAAAGAATGGACTCTAACACGCCATTTGCTCTTGTCCTTTACATCTTTCTGATCATTTAAAGGAAAAAGATGAATAAAATATGCCGGACTGATTTTCAGATCTTCAAAATCCATTCACGTTGCTTCTCTGCCTCCTCTCTCCTCGCTGGTTCTATTCAATGGCGTCCTGGGAATAAACTGTCTTTGTTCTGCATCAAGATCAGACGACATGATGTGATCTGTTCCAGCTGTACACCCCTGACCGGCCTTCAGTCGTGCAGCGGAGAGTCGCCTCCATCATATCCCTGCTTTCTCTTTCAGGCGCCTTCTACATACAACAAACTTCCTTTCGCTTTCCGTAGCTCTATTGCTGTCTGTCCCTTCTACATACAACAAACTTCCTTTCGCTTTCCGTAGCTCTATGGCTCTCCGTCCCTTCTACATACAACAAACTTCCTTTCGCTTTCCGTAGCTCTATGGCTCTCCGTCCCTTCACGTTATCTCTCAAGACTATTTTCTTTTTAAACTGAGTCACAGCACTGTTTCTTTCGCCTTACAGACAACGGTGTGCATGCGTTGTGTGTGTGTGTGTGTGTGTGTGTGTGTGTGTGTGTGTGTGTGTGTGTGTGTGTGTGTGTGTGTGTGTGTGTGTGTGTAAGTGTGCGTGCGTGCGTGCGTGCGTGCGTGCGTGCGTGCGTGTGCATGTGTGTGTGTATGTGCGCGCGCGTGCGTGCGTGCGTGCGTGCGTGCGTGTGTCTGTCCCCGCGCTCGCACATCTTTGTAAACCAAATGGCAGTAAGCACTACAAATATCCACTATTACTATTATCGTCAGCTCTTGCTTTTCTTCATCATTCTCTCCTTTTTTTTTTTTACCTAACCGTATCTCCATGCCGTCATCCCATCCATCCATTTGTCCTTTTTCCCCCACTCTGTCCATGTTCCTTCCCTTTGCCCATCACTCTCTCTCTCTCTCTCTCTCTCTCTCTCTCTCTCTCTCTCTCTCTCTCTCTCTCTCTCTCTCTCTCTCTCTCTCTCTCTTTCCCGTCTATCTTTCTCTCCTTACGTTCTCTCTCTCTCCCTAATCTTTTCCCCTTCCTTTCCTCCCTTCTTTACTTCGCACTCTTCTTATCTTAAGGTAATATTCCGAACACCCATACCCCCCCCCCCCCCCCTCTTCCCATTGGTTTCCTCATCCCCTATCAAGCGAACGAAAGGAGACAAATTTGATAACACTGCCACTGGGACGCGTTCAGCGGGCACCACATTTCCACTGCCTTTCCCTTCATGTATAGCTCAGCTGGGACAGCTCTTTTTGTTTTCCTGCTGTGTCGACCTACTACATGAACCTTTCATCCAGCTCTGCCTGTCTACCACCTTATTTCCCACATATTTGTTATCCAAATATCCTGAACGTTTTTGTCATAAACACATCCATTATTAGCTTTTTGCCATGCATACACTGCGTACTATTTACTGCACATGTCGTTTACCTTACACCCCCCCCCCCAACACACAGACCTTCCTCCAGGATGGAGGGGGAGTGTGTGTGTGTGTGTGTGTGTGTGTGTGTGTGTGTGTGTGTGTGTGTGTGTGTGTGTATGGTGGAGGTGCTCATCCCCAAAAGACTCAAAGCTTCTGCTGCACCTCTTAACAGTTAATGAAGTGTAGGAAGCTACACCATTATGCAGAGACAAGGTGGGTCCGGAATAGCGGCGATGGCATATTTTGCTTGGTGTTCTACGTTTTCTTCACTGACCATCCAGAGATGAACAAAACCTGAATGGATTCAGTGCTGTGTAAATGACATTTCTCCGAAGGAAGGGAGATGCTCCTTGAATGTTACCCGACATTAATTTCGCTAAAGAGCGAAAGGAAAGTGAAAATAGTTTGCTTGTGATCTGAAAAAATTGGACATACTTGTAACGTATCTAGGATCAGTTTCAAACGGCTCATTGCTTCCACCTGTGTCCTCCGCAAAGATACACTAGCTGTTCGCTGAAGTGTAACCTGAGCTGGCAGTTTACAGTTGGTGAAATATGTGAGACTCCCCAGTAAAATGAAATTTAAAGGGGAGCACGACATTTAAGCTTAGTGTGTTGAAGAAAACCTGGCTTTCGTCTTAAGATCAAAGTCTGATGTATTCTGAATCCACACATGCGCCTATCGATGCAACTTAACGGAAGAAAACATTTTCAATACTTAATAGATAAGCTGACTTCCGCAAAACTTATCCGCTGTGCTGGCTTCTGTACTTCGCCAATTTATTCAGTACAACAAAACGAAGAATTTTTTTTAATGCGATTATCATTATCAAGTCTCAAAATAGAAGGATCTAAGCGTTTTCCTCTTATCATTCCCATTTCACTGACTTTTAACATGAGCGCCCTTGAATCGTAGACTGAGAGAAACAGCATTCGATATTGTGCTAATGTTCTTGACACTTGCATGCATCACCAACACCATGGACTTTTACTTTCCTTCAGCCAAGTTTCATACTAACTATATGTATGGGACAAATGAATGCGGTCTGAACGATCCATAGGAGCTGGGGCTGACGATCTACCCATGCATTGTTTGGATCGTCGAGTGATCGTACAGCGGCAGAAGCGTTTGATGACACAGTGGGAACTGGCCGCTGACCACACACTTCATGACCAACCGATCAACACGCAAGACGATCTGCCACGAAGAAAGCAGTCCAAAAACCAGCATGGCACCAGGAAACAATACAGCTGGCACAACTCGCTACAAATCTCGTCCCCTCTCTTCCTTTCTCACGTGACAAGGGAAACTGGCGGGTGGAAATGACAAGTGGGGGAATGACGGATAAAAAGGGATAAACCGGTCTTCACAAACACGTCAGAGACACTTCTGTGTTATCGGTCCACCCGACCGCCATGAGCGCAGTATAAAACCCCCCCCCCCCCCCCCCCCACCCCCCCCCCCCCCCCCCCCCCCCCCCCCCCCCCCCCCCCCCCCCCCCCCCCCCCCCCCCCCCCCCCCCCCAAACCGCACCATCAAGGAACGGTCTTGCATCGATTCCCTTCTTGCCTTCCTGCTCCACATCCGATTCCTGGTTTTGTTGTTGTTGTCACAGTGTTTCTCTTCACCGCGTTTTTCCGGGTGTTTCCCTTATCAAAACCTGTTGTCACTCCATTCCTTTTTCTGAGATTCCCTTGTCCAAAACACACCACCACCTTCTTATTACAATTTCAGTTTAGTTGTTTTTTTAAACTGATTACACGGAACCCTCTCAGGGTGGTCATCACATTGGGAAAAGGTCACCCCTGTCACTGAGGAAAAGAAACGAGTGCACAACAACATGCGGCAATCAATGCTCTAAACTGATAAGCTATGTAGCTATGCTTAAACCGAATATAACTAAAAAAATAAATAAATAAATAAACAGACAAAGAAAAACTGAGTGCGCCAGGCAATCAACATATTGCAATACACACGATCAGATTCTTTTTTTAATAAGAAATATACATTTTGGATTTTTTGTTTGTTTGTTTGTTAGCTAGATTTTGGATAAGAAATACAAATTATTGGTGACAACAATCATGGCAATGATAAAATCGGAAATGAACTGCAGTTCAAGAAGACAAGGATACAGTTTTTACTGAAGGACTGAACTGATATCGCCAAGGTGTGAAAGAAAAGTGTAAAGACATTTTAGGACACAAACAGATACAAACAGGCAAAAAAAAAAAAAAAAAAAAGACAAACGAACAAGAACTGAAAGGACAGTAAAGAAAGACCAACACACACACACAAATGCGAGAGAGAGAGAGAGAGAGAGAGAGAGAGAGAGAGAGAGAGAGAGAGAGAGAGAGAGAGAGACAGACAGACAGACAGACAGACAGACAGACAGACAGAAAGAGACAGAGAGAACAGGACATTCTAAACATACAATTCCAGAAAACGGGGGTGTATGATTTAGCTAGAACGAAGCCAGGCATTCATACAAGAGAACGAGTGTGTGTGTGTGTGTGCGCGCACACTCGCGCGTGTGCGTGTATGTGTGTGTGTGTGTGTGTGTGTGTGTGTGTGTGTGTGTGTGTGTGTGTGTGTGTGTGTGTGCGTGCATGTGTGTGTGTGTGTGTGTTGTGTGTGTGTTGTTGTGTTGTGTGTTGTGTGTGTGTGTGTGTGTGTGTGTGTGTGTGTGTGTGTGTGTGTGTGTGTGTGTGTGTGTGTGAGATAGAGAGAGAGAGAGAGAGAGACAGAGAGAGAGAGAGAGAGAGAGAGAGTACACTGATTTATGCGTCCCTCTCAGCCCTACCTTTCCACCAATATTTCATCGGTTCCACTCCTCTAAAAATGGCCACAGCTTTTGCAGACCCTCTGATCAGGAGCCCATTATCTTAATAAATCACCAAATCACTCAGCATTAGGAAACACGTTCAATCCAACCAGCTCTTCTGTATCTAATCAAGCGACTCCTGTGTCAATGACCCCTCCATTACTCATTCCCTTTGTCTACCCCTATCCTCTTCCTCCCCGTTTCCCTTCCATATTACTATTTGCCATATACACAAGAGTCAAGTCAAACAAGTCTGTCACGGGGAAACAAAAGAGCAGCAGCTCAACCCTCCATCACTCTAGGTCCCGTCTCCTCCCTTGTCACGTGACTGAGAAAAAGCTGTGTGTAAATGACAGGAAGGAGGGGGGAGGGGGGGGGGGACGGAGGAGGAGATGATGGAGGGGTGGTGGGAGGAAGGAGGAAAGTGAGGATTAAAACGGCCCTCTCACCATGAGGAACCATGTCTCCTATATTACCGGTCCGCTTGACGGCAGAAACGATGTCATCAACGATCGCTTGTGTATCGATTTGTGTGCTGGTGTCCCCGCATATCTAGTTTATCACCCGGTTTGTAGCTCCTATATGTGTCTTGTTAGTTCCCCATCTGTACTCTTGTTAAGTTCTGCTTCACTTTATAGTTATAGCCTAAGAGAGAGAGAGAGAGAGAGAGAGAGAGAGAGAGAGAGAGAGAGAGAGAGAGAGAGTGTGTGTGTGTGTGTGTGTGTGTGTGTGTGTGTGTGTGTGTGTGTAAACAGAAAAACATGCGAACAATACGTGAGCTGTGACTTCGTGAATGTTCATGCTCAGTACCTAGAGATGTATGACCAGAGGAAATCAATATGCAGCATTGCTTGTCAGGACAATGCCCCTGTCGATGAAAGGCAAAAAAAAACAACAGCAGTTCACCGCTCCTTCAGAACGAAGACAAGTTCGTGCGTGTACATGTTCACAGAAGTACAGCATGATATGATTTGATCCTCAAAGGGTACTGAACGGTAGGTACTGTATCACAAATAACATTGCTTCGCGCACAAACATACTCACAGAAAGGTCAAACAGGAAGCAAAGCAGATTAACGTAGTCAAACATCAGACAAGAAGTAAGCCAATGCAGACAGAGTGTAAAGAGGCAGTAGGGCAACGCAGCAAAACGTGGAAAAGAAAGTAAAAACTCACACTGTGAAACACCAAGGAGGAAATAGGTCAACACGCTTAAACGTCAAAAAAGAAAGTAGGTCAACCCAAAGATACATCAAAAGAAAGGTGAGCTAAGCTAAACGGAAATAGGGCTAAGCGGTAAAAAACGTCAAAAATGAAGCGGATCAAACCAGCAAACCGTCAAAAACGAAGTAGGTCAACATGGTAAATCGTCAAAGGAGAAGACGATCTACGCCATAAAACGTCAAAGAGAATACAGAGCAAAAGCGACCAGGAAATAAGGAACAGAGGGATACGTCCAGCGGGAAGTAGACCGAAACAGTAAGAAGATATCACAAACCAAGTAGGTCCACATGACAAGACGTCAAAGACGACTCAGAACCAATGTGGAGCAAGATTTACGATATGGAAAACCGTCAATATCGACGATTTCAACTGTTACTATGAATATTTTTATTTACCTATATCAATGGTGGAAACAAGCTGGAAAATCTAGGTAAGTACTGTGGCCGATGTCTGCTCCTGTCTGAACGTCACAAAGAAAGAATAAATGCAAACGGATGTCGTGTCAAGCGAGACAATAAATTGGAGCAACTTCATTTGGAAGATGTATTTGCTGTAAGCTTTGGGTCCATGAGACATATTTCGACTGGGTATGTGTTCCCGAATATTGTCGATAAGAAAAACAAGAGTTTTTTTGGGGTTTTTTTTTAATGCGGCTTTTACTATGAAGTCTTAAAACAGAAGTATCTAAGCGTTTTCTTCCTAGAATTCTCCTTTCATCAACTTTTGACATTAACGCTCTTGGTTTGTATACACAGAGAAACACCATTTAATATAATACTCATATCCGCTGACAGTAGACAGAAATGTCAGTTGAAGTAGCATCTCGCTACCTGTACACCTGCAACCTTCATCAACAGCGCTGACTTTCATTTTCGTTGAGCCAAGCTTCACACTATGTGAGAGGGACAAATCAATGAGGACTGAACGATCAGCAAATCATGTGGATGAATATCCACACATGCAATGGATGGACGTCCAGTGATCGCAGAGCGAGCGGACGTATTCAGTGACTCAGCTGGCAGCTGACTACACACTTCTAGACCAACAGATCAACACGCAAGACCATCCTCCAGGAAGAAAACCGTCCAATAACCAGCATGGCGACAGGGAACAAGCCAGCTGCTCAAATCTTTGGAAATCTCCTTCCCTCTCTCCCCTTACCACGTGACAAAGAGCACTGGCCTGTGGAAATCACAGGTGGGGGGGATTATGGATCAAGGGAGTGAACCAGTCTCCACAAACACATCCGAGACACTTCTTCTGTGTTTATTGGTCCGCTGGACCACCACGGACGCAATATAAAACGCCGGAGAAAAACATCACCAAGGAACACTTCTGCATCCATTCCCTTTTTGGCTTTCTGATTTAAACCCAATACCTTTTTTTGTTGGGTTGTTTGTTTGATATCTGTGTTTTTCTCTTCACTGCGGTTTTTTTTTTTTTTTAGCAGTTTCTTTCTAAATACACGTTAAAGTTCCATTCCTTTTTCGAGACTCATGAAAACATAACACCTTGCTTATCAGCGTTCAGTTTTAGGTTCATTAAAAGCCGTTTGACCACACGGGGCCCTTTTGGGGCGGCCGCCACGTGGGGAAAAAGTCACCTCTGTCCTTTTGAAAAAGAAGTGAAAACAACAATCAATGTTGTAAACTAGTAAGCTACACGTTGCTCTCCTTCAGACCGATAAAACGACACAACACTGAGTGTACCAGACAGTCAGTATCCTTGTAATGCGGACATTCCGATTTGCTTTCTGTAATCGTTGATAGGAATCACTGGAGAAAAACTTAAAAGCAGCAACAAGAAACTGCATTGCAATTGATAGCAAATAGCACTGCAGAATGAAGAGCTAGTGCCTATTCGAGCTTTGAACTCTCGCCGCCCGGTGTCCAAATGAAAACACCACCAACAACAACAAAAAAACAGCTTCTTATATATCGTACAAAACCACAGAACAGCTGTAAAGTCTTTCTAAAGCAGATGTAAGTGAATGGGAGGTAAGCATAGAAAATAAGTGAAATGGCAGTACAGAAAAAAAGGAGAATGAGAAAGAGTGACAGAAGAGAAAATTAGGAATACTGCCTTTCAGGAAAATGTTTATACCGCTACAACGACCTGATATCGCCAAGGAGTGAAAGAAAACTAAAGACATTTTAGGATACAGATAGATGAAAAAGGCAAAAGTTAAAGACAAAGAAAGCAAACAAAAAAAAATGAAAGGACAGTAAAGAAAGAACTAACAGAGAGAGAGAGAGAGAGAGTGAGAGAGAGAGAGAGAGAGAGACAGAGAGAGAGAGAGAGAGAGAGAGAGAGAGAGAGAGAGAGAGAGAGAGAGAGAGAGAGAGAGAGAGAGAGAGAGAGACAGAGAGAGAGAGACAGACAGACAGACAGACAGACAGACAGACAGACAGACAGACAGAGAGAGAGAGAGAGAGAGAGAGAGAGAGAGAGAGAGAGAGAGAGAGAGAGAGAGAGAGAGAGAGAGAGAGAGAGAGTCAAATAGTCAAATGTCTGAAAGAAAACAGGAAAGTTTTCGCATACAATTCCACAAAAGAGGTGTATAATTCTGTCAGAACGAATCCTGGCATCAACATAAGTTACTCTGTTTGTGTGTGTGTGTGTGTGTGTGTGTGTGTGTGTGTGTGTGTGTGTGTGTGTGTGTGTGTGTGTGTGTGTGCCTCTTATCCCCAATACCTTTGGTCTATTCACCTTCCTTTCCACCAAATATGTCATCGATCCTACTCCTCTAAAAAAAAATGGCTATGGCCTTTGCTAACCCTCTGCTCAACAGCCCATCATTTTAATAAATCACTAAATCACTCAGCATCAGGAAATACGTTTCATCAATCCAGCTTTTCTATATCTAATCACGCACCTCCTGTGTCAGTAATCTCTCCGTTAGCCATCCCCTTTCTCTACCCCTATCCTCTTCACAGATCTTTTCTAATCACCACTTGCCACGTGCGAAAGAGTCAAATAACGCAAGTCCTTCGCAGGACACAAAACAGCAGGAGCACAACCCTCTATAACTCTCGGTCCCGTCTCCCCCTTATCACGTGACTAAGAAAAAAGCTGCGTGTAAATGACAAGAAGGAAGGAAGACGAAGGAGGAGGTGGAGGGTGGAGGGGTGGGGGTAAGTGACGATTAAACGGTCCTACCAAACATGAGGAACCATGTCTCCTCTATTATCTGTCCACTCGACGGTAGAAGCGATGTCGTCAACGATCGGTTGTATATCGATTTGTGTGCGGGGGGTCGCCCGCAGTTCCAGTATATCAATCGGTTCGTAATTTCTGCATGCGTCTGTTAGTTCCCCGTCTATCCTTTTGTTTAGTTCTACATCACTTTATAGCCGTGAGAGAGAGAGAGAGAGAGAGAGAGAGAGAGAGAGAGAGAGAGAGAGAGAGAGAGAGAGAGAGAGAGAGAGAGAGAGAGAGTACACTGAAAATGTAGAAATAATACGCGAGCTGTGACTTCGTGGATGATCATGCTCAATGTCTACAGTGGTAGGACCCGAAGAAATCGATGGCTTACAATGCAACATTGCCGGCAATGATGATGCGCACGTCGAAGTAAGATAAAAACATCCAGAGAATGACATAAACAGCCGTTCGTCGTTCCTTCATTATGAAACAAGTTTGCACACGTTCATGTCCATAGAAATTCAGCAGGATATGGATCCATTGTGGGCACTGAAAGGATTGACAGTGTCACAAATGACATTGCTTCGTCAGCTGCATTTAGACGCAACACACCCACAGAAACGTCAGAGAGGACCTGAAAGACGAAGTCGATGAATATATTACCGCAGTGAATCATCAGACAGGCAGTAAGCCAAAGCAGAGAGGCTTCAAAGAGACAGCAGGACAACGCAGCAAAACGTGGAAAAGGAAGTATGCTCACTCTGTGAAACGTCAAAGAGGAGGAAAACAGGTCAAGGCTGTGAAACGTCAAAAGAGAAGTAGATCAACCCAGTGAAACGTCACAAAGGAAGTAGGTGTGAACGCATCCAGCTGCTGCGGCGAAGTGGCCAGTGTCACAGATTCCCATCTGGGAGATCTTGGGTTCGATTCCTTTCAGAGCCATTTATTGTGGGATCGATCTGCCCGACCGGCTCCTACTCAGGCTACGGGCTCAGCTGGGAAGACTAGGACCACACAGATGAGTTCCATCCTTTCAATGGATGTGCTCTGAGAGTGTTGCTCGGATTTCCTGACCAGCACCGCAGGTGTCTGTACTCACGGGCCTGGTTGACGCCGGAATATATTGTGAAAGTAAGCCTAGAATATAGCCGTGTTATCAGTTTCTATCCGGAACGGAAACCCGTAACATCTTCTGCATCATCTTCATCGATCAGCATTTTTAAAAAAAAAAACCTAAATTCTGGGGCCCCTTCATGCCCTGCTCTCACAGACATCTCAGTTGTGCTATTCTCTCCATGTCTATGGCCTTGGTTTGATTCTGTCGGGATCATCAGTATTGGCAAAGTCATAGCGGCTGTCGTTGGATAGATGTGGTAGCGTGCTCCGGAGATCGAGGTCACTCGAGCAGGCTCCGCGACTAAGCAGTTGTTGTCTTCAGTATGGGGCTTAGTAGGTGGTGCCCTGCTTATCTTGGATCAGAACAGACGCCACTGAACACCACCGAAGTGACTCGGCAGCAGTGCAGTGTTTCCTCTCGTGTGTTGTCTCTTCACGATTTGATATTGACTGCTCCCTGTGGATGGATTGCCGGTGTCGGGGCTGCGGCGGGCCGGGCCGGGTTGTGGCTGTGGTTCCGGCGCGTGTCGGAATGAGCGGCGTGGGTGCAATACCACTGTCGTGGCACAGAAGATGGGACAGGGAAAAAAAAAAAAAGGAAGTACGCCAACTCAAAGAAACGTCAAAGAGAAAGTAGGCCAACACAAGCAAACGTCAAAGAGGAAGTAGGCCAACACAAGCAAACGTCAAAGAGGAAGTAGACCAACACAGAGAAACGTCAAAGAGGAAGTATGGCAACACAGAGAAACGTCAAAGAGGAAGTATGGCAACACAGAGAAACGCCAAAGAGGAAGCAGGACAACACAGACAAACGTCAAAGAGGAAGTAAGGCAACACACACAAACGTCAAAGAGGAAGTAGAAACGTCGAAGAGGAAGTAGGCCAACACAGAGAGAACAGTAAAAGAGGAAGCAGGAACGTCAAAGAGGAAATAAGCCTTTACAAAGATACGTCAAAGAGGAAATAAGCCATTACAGATATACGTCAAAGAGGAAATAAGCCATTACAAAGATACGTCAAAGAGGAAATAAGCCATTACAAAGATACGTCAAAGAGGAAATAAGCCATTACAAAGATACGTCAAAGAGGAAATAAACCACTACAGAGATACGTCATAGAAGAAATAAGCCATTACAAGGATACGTCAAAGAGGAAACAAGCCATTACAGAGATACGTCGAGGAGGAAATAGACCAACACAGTTAGATTTCGAACATGAAGTTGGCAGACACAGAGAAGCGTAAAAGACGACGTACTTCAACACAGTGTGAAACGTCAAACAGGAAAAGACCAACGCAGAGAAAAGGCCAAGAGTAAACAGGCCAGCACAGCAGAAACAGGGAAGCAGACATGCACAGCCAGCAAACTGCCAACAGAGCAGGACAACGTGGCGAAAGGTCGAAAAGGGAGATGATCAACACAGCCACGTCCCGAGAAGGACAGAGGTCGTCACATATTTACATCACAGAGGAGATGGGCCCAAGAAGCAAAATGTCATAGAAGAAGTGCGCCAACGAAGCAAAGAATCGAAGGGGAAAAAAGGCCAGTGCGGCAAAATGTCACAGAAGTAGGCCACTGCAGCAAAATGTCACAGAAGTAGGCCACTGCAGCAAAATGTCACAGAAGTAGGCCAGAGCAGTAAAATGTCATAGAAGTAGGCCAGTGCAGAAAAATGTCATAGATGTAGGCCAGTGCAGCAAAATATCACAGAAGTAGGCCACTGCAGTAAAGTGTCACAGAAGTAGGCCACTGCAGCAAAATCTCATAGATGCAGGCCAGTACAGCACAATGTTCTAGAAGTAGGCTGACGCAGCAAAATGTCAAAGAAGTAGGCCAGTGCAGCAAAATGTCACAGATGTAGGCCAGTTCAGCAAAATGTCACAGAAGTAGGCCGCTGCAGCACAGTGTCACAGAAAGTATGCCACTGCAGCAAAATGTCACAGACGTAGGCCACTGCAGCACAATGTCACAGAAGTAGGCACTACAGCACAATGTCACAGAGGTAGGCCACTGCAGCAAAATGTCACAGAAGTAAGCTACTGCAGTAAAACGTCATAGAAGTAGGCCAGGGCAGCAAAATGTCACGGAAGTAGGCCACTGCAGCAAAATGTCACAGATGTAGGCCAGTGCAGCAAAATGTCACAGACGTAGACCACTGCAGCAAATGTCACAGAAGTAGACCACTGCAGCAAATGTCACAGAAGTAGGCGAGTGCAGCAAATGTCACCGAAATAGTCCAGTGCAGCAAAAATGTCATAGAAGTCGGCAAGTCCAGCAAAATGTCACAAAAGTAGGCCACTGCAGCAATATGTCACAGAAATAGGCGAGTGCGGCAAATGTCATAGAAGTAGGTCAGAAATGTCACATAAGTACGTCACTCCAACAAAATGTCACAGAAGTATGCAAATTTAGGTAAATGTCACAGATGTAGACCAGCGCAGCACAATGTCATAGAAATTCCACTGCAGCAAAATATCACAGAAGTAGGCCACTTCAGGAAAATGACAAAGAAGTAGGCCACTGCAGCACATTGTCTCAGAAGTAGGCCACTGTCGCAAAATGTGAAAGAAGTAGGCCAATGCAGTAAAAATGTCACAGAAGTAGGCCACTGCAGGAAATGTCACAGGCGTAGGCCACTGCAGCAAAATGTCACAGAAGTCGGCTAGTTCAGCAAAATGTCACAGAAGTAGGCCACTGCAGCAAAATGTCACAAAAGTAGACAACTGCAGCAATATGTCACAGAAATAGGCGAGTGCGGCAAATGTCATAGAAGTAGGTCAGAGCAGCAAATGTCACATAAGTAGGTCACTCCAGCAAAATGTCACAGAAGTATGCAAATTTAGGTAAATGTCACAGATGTAGACCAGCGCAGCACAATGTCATAGAAAGAGGCCACTGCAGCAAAAATATCACAGAAGTAGGCCACTTCAGGAAAATGACAAAGAAGTAGGCCACTGCCGCAAAATGTCACAGAAGTAGGCCACTGCCGCAATGTCAAAGAAGTAGGCTACTGCAGCAAAATGACACAGAAGTAGGCCAATGTTGTAAAATGTCACAGATGTAGGCCACTGCAGCAAAATGTCACGGAAGTAGGCCACTGCAGCAAAATGTCACAGAAGTAGGCCACTGCAGCAAAATGTCACAGAAGTAGGCCAATGTAGTAAAATGTCACGGAAGTAGGCCACTGCAGCAAAATGTCACAGAAGTAGGCCACTGCAGCAAAATGTCACGGAAGTAGGCCACTGCAGCAAAATGTCACGGAAGTAGGCCACTGCAGCAAAATGTCACGGAAATAGGCCACTGCAGCAAAATGTCACAGAAGTGGGCCACTGCAGCAACTGTCAAAGAAGTAGGCCACTGCAGCAAAATGTCACAGAAGTAGGTCTGTGCAGCAAAATGTCACAAAAGGGGCCAGTGCAGTAAAATGTCAAAGAAGTAGGCCACTGCAGCAAAATGTCACAGAAGAAGACCAGCGCAGCAGCAAAATGTCAAAGAAGTAGGCCACTGCAGCAAAATGTCATAGAAGTAGGCCACTGCAGCAAAATGTTACAGAAGTAGGCCAGTGCAGAACAATGTCAAATGAGTAGGCCACTGCAGCAAAACGTTAAAGAAGAAGGCCAGTGCAGCAAAATGTCAAAGAAGTAGGCCACTGCAGAAAAATTTCATAGAAGTAGGCCACTGCAGCAAATGTCACAGAAGTAGGCCAGTGCAGAAAGATTTCATAGATGTAGGCCACTGCAGTAAAATGTCACAGAAGTAGGCCGCAGCAGCAAAATCTCATATATGTAGGCCACTGCAGCACAATGTCACAAAAGTAGGCCAGTGCAGAACAATGTCAAAGGAGTAGGCCAGTGCAGAAAAATGTTGAAGAAGTAGGCCAGCGCAGCACAATGTCAAAGAAGTAGGCCAGTGGAGTACAACGTCAAAGAGGTAGGCCAGTGCAGCAAAACGTTGAAGAGTAGGCCAGCGCAGCACCATGTCAAAGATGGAGGCCAGTGGAGCACAACGTCAAAGAGGTAGGCCAGTGCAGCAAAATGTTGAAGAAGTAGGCCAGCGCAGCACAATGTCAAAGATGGAGGCCAGTGGAGCACAACGTCAAAGAGGTAGGCCAGTGCAGCAAAACGTTGAAGAAGTAGGCCAGCGCAGCACAATGTCAAAGATGGAGGCCAGTGGAGCACAACGTCAAAGAGGTAGGCCAGTGCAGCAAAACGTTGAAGAAGTAGGCCAGCGCAGCACAATGTCAAAGAAGTAGGCCAGCGCAGAAAATTGTCAAAGAAGTAGGCAGGCACAGCAACAATATGGAAAACATCAAAAAGGAAGTAGGCCAGTGCAACAAATATGTCTATGAGGAAACAGACCAACGCAACAGGACATCGAAGAGGAAGCTGGCCAACCGCAGCAACACGTCAAAAAGGAAGTAGACTACGAACAAAGAGGAAGTAGGTCAATGCAGCAAGACATCAAAAAGGAAGTAGACATATAAAGTGAAACTTCAAAGAGGAAGCAGGCCAACGCAGCGACACGTCAAAAAAAGGAAGCAGACTTTGAACACAAAGAGGAAGTAGGTCAATGTAGCAACACATCAAAAAGGAAGTGGACATATAAAGTGAAACTTCAAAGAGGAAGAAGAAGGCCAATGCAGCAACACCTCTAGGAGGAAGTAATCATACACACTAACAGGGAGTCAAAGTTGGAGTAGACATTCTCAGTAAAATGTCAACACAGAATGTAGGCCAAAGCAGCAACTTGTCAAAACGGAAGTAAACAAGCACAGAGAAAAGATCAAACAGGAAGTACGTCCACGCAGCAACGCCTCAAAAAGGAAGTCGATCACGACAGTAAAACGTCAAAAAGCGAGTAGATCATCGCAAAATGGCAACAGACAGACATACATGATGACACGTCTGTGAGGAGGTGTACCTACACAGTCAAGTATCAAAAAGGAAATTGGTCAACGCAGCGAAACGTCAAAGAGGAGGCTGACACACAAAAAAGAAACGTCAAACAGGAAGTAGATCGAACGCAGCAAAGTGACAGAGAGGACGCAGACAAAACATGGTGGAAACGTCAGCGAGGAAGCAAATCAAATCGCAGCAATGCCTGGAAAAGGAACTACATATACACAACAAAACTTCAAAAGGAACAGCCTCGTTTTCATTCAACGCCAACCTTGCGCTGAAGAGATCAAGCTAAGTGACAAACTCGTTCATTTTCATTGTCCTATTTGTTGTGTGTCTTGGCTGAAGAAGACCTAAGAGGTCAAAACGCGTCGTGTTTTGTCTTGTGACTCGGTTGTCCACGTTTCTCTTGTTCAAAAGGAGAGTAAATGCAGCGCAGGGAATTGCCACAGAGGAGGCAGACCAACGCATTGAAGTATCAAACAGGAGGGGGGGAAAAGGACGGAAACATTGAAACACCAAAACGGAAGTACATCAACGCAATGAAAAAAAAAATCTCTCCCTCGAATCTGGAATTCTAGGTGCATTTCTAAACTTCACAGCAGACAGAACGATTGCGCACATAATGAGTACTAGGTATGGTGCGTGGACAGACAAAATGGCGACACATGATTAGAAAATACTTCCTCTCTAATATCAAAAACAAAACATGTATTCTTTGTATGGAGGGTCAGTCAATTAATATGAAGGTAAAGGAGCTGATTAGTAGGCTTAATAGATTAAGCTGGCTCTATGTATTTCATCTCTCTTTTTTTTTTTCCGTCTATGTATCTGGCCACGCGATTCGCCAAATTCTGTTACCTTCGCTTTGATTGGTTAATTTAAGATCTAGGCTCAGTAATGGCATTGTAGTTCCACACAAATCATGATGCCATTAGCTTCTTTGATATGCAGACGCGCCCGCAAAGACCTGGAACGCAGACCCTGGTTACATCAGAGGATGTGGAGCTAATCTTAATACATATGATTGCTCAACTCACACAAACATATGTACACACACACACACACACACACACACACACACACACACACACACACACGCACAGAGAGAGAGAGAGAGAGAGAGAGAGAGAGAGAGAGAGAGAGAGAGAGAGGAGAGGACCCGTTCCTTTTCAGACATCTGTACTGCTACAATACGGATACATAACTACCCCCCCCCCCCCACCCCCCCCCCCTCCCGAAGGTTGCTCACAGGTGGTCTTCGTCAGAAGGAAGCGGCAGGAAAGGCCGAGATGGAGGGGGAGAGACGGAGAGACAGGGAGGGGTAACTTTACCCAGGAAGCGCGAGTTCCAGAACTTTCGACTGTTGCTACGCCGATGTGCAGAAGAGACAGGACAGGAAGGGGAAGAGAAATGGGGATTCTGGGGCGATTCAATCTAAGCAGGAAACGGGAGTTCCAGAACTTTCTTTTAGGTGTCTGGACTGTTCCTACGCCAAAGTGCATGAAAGGGGCAAGAACGGAAGAAAAGGAGGAGTGTTGGTATTGGGAACGATCGCGCGTGTCGCGCGCGCCGTTCTTAGAACTCCGCCGTATCGCTTTAATAGCAGTGATGTACTATGATCTCGTTTTCTTAGATTAAGAACGAGTCGCGCTTCGTTTTTTTGAATTCGCTGGAGCTGGAAAATTTGTTGCGTTAGCAAGCCATACAGCACTGATTTATAATACTCAAGCGAAGAAGTGATTAGTGAATTGACGAATCTAGCCCTTGCATCTATTGAAAGATGTTTGCGAACTAAAAGAGCTTCACTGGTCGCCACTTAAATTTCTTTACCAGTGCGAACTGGCCACTCTCGCCTTCCGTTTCTTTGATGATTCTGTTCCACCTGTCCTCTTACGCTCGGCGCATACCAGTCATCACCTTCTCTCCGATATTCCCGTCAGAAACTCCTGAAGATACCGAAGCGGAATTGAAGATGGTTTGGTGAGCGTTCCTTCAGTTTTGCTCCTCCAACCGTTTGGAACTCACTGCCACCCTATGAAACCAGCCCACCTTACCTGTTTTCGAAGCACACCTAAACGCTTTCTTTTTTTCAGACAAGCATTATGAACATTTTTTTTTTACACGCTGTGTTCACGCAGTACTTTCTGTTGTAAGATAGCAGTTATGTGTGAATGAATGTGCACTTGAGTGGTGTATGAAAGCACCACGAGCAGCTTTCAAGCAGGATTGCGCTATGTTGATACTATTTATCAGCATATCATCATCATTATCATCATCATGTTTTGAAATTATTACTACTTTATCATTATTACTACTGTCATCGTCATTATTATTATCATTTTATTATTATTATTATTATTATTATTATTATTATTATCATTGGTATTGCTATCATTATTATTACTATCATTATGATTATCAGCATTATTATTATTATCATCACTACTACCACTACAACGACGACGACGACTATAACGACGACGACGAAAACGACTACTACTACTACTACTACTACTACTACTACTACTACCACTATTTGTCACTTTGAGCAGGAAGTGGGAGTTCTAAAACTTTTCGTTTCAGGTGTCTAGACTGCTGCTTCGCGGAAGCGCAACGATTCAGCTGTTAAAGAGCGTGTACGAGACAACATAATAAAAAAGCTCTGTTACACACACAAGTGAAGAAAAGAAAAAAAAAACGTTGTTCAATGGGGGTGGAGGAGGGGTGAGAGAGGTGAGTAAGTATGTGTGTGTTGGGGGGGGGGGGGGGGGAGGGGGTTTGTGGGGAGCGTCAAATCGTGATGTTTGCTTGTTTGTTGGTTTTCCTTACGCTAACACTGTAATGTTTCTTCATGGATTGGGGGTGGGGGGTGGGGTTAATGGTAATGGTAATGTTGCTTATAGTCCAGCCGACCGCAAAGGGCCATATCAGGGCCATATCAGTGTGTGTGTGTCGGGGGGGGGGGGGGGGGGGGGGGGGTAGGCTTCTTTTATTAGGGAGACTGGGAGAGTCGTGGGGAAAGAGCAGGAGTCCAAATCGCTGTAACTCAACTCCCATCCAGCTGTCCCATTGAGGCCTGGCTTCTTCAAAGACAGGTCTTCACAATTATTTTTCACCTGTTGCTTTTTTCTTTCTTTTCTTTTTCTTTTTTTTTTTTTCTCCGTTGGTTCTGTTCGTTCGGGGGGGGGGGGGGGGGGGGGGGGGGGGGGGGGGTTGTGACTGGCTGAGGCCGAAACTGGGAAAGAAATTGTTACAGGTCTCTGAGGATCAGGAACTGTGTTTAAAATCGAATTATTTTGCAGCTGCCAAGTATGGCAAGAGAAGAATGTGTTGAGTCGTGAGGACCTGTTAATGTATTGGATTGAAAGCGTCTTTGCGATTACGTAATATCGTAATGGAAAGAGTTTTATGTAAATAATGTAAAGTATGGTTATTGATTTAAAAGGGGGAACCCTCTTTTGTTTGTCCGCCTGGTTGCTTGTCGACTTTGCTTGAGCGAGTGTCTGACACTGTCTCTCTGTCTCTCATCACTCTCTCGCTCTCTCTCTCTCTCTCTCTCTCTCTCTCTCTCTCTCTCTCTCTCTCTTTCTCTCTCTCCCTCTCTCTCTCTGTATATGTATAAACACACACGCGCGAGCGAGCGAGCGAGAGAGAGAGAGAGAGAGAGAGAGAGAGAGAGAGAGAGAGAGAGAGAGAGAGAGAGATTTGAGTATGAAAGAAAGGAAAGGATATTAATGTGTCGGTATCGACAGGTTCCACTGTTCAAGTTCTCCTACCCTATTCGAGTTTGGGTCACACTAGATCGTCACGTTACTTCGCGTGAGTTCCTGAAAATGCTCATGCCTGGCCAAGCAGGGGCGGCATGACCAAGGGAGCTTATTCATGAAGTGCAAAGACACTCTGAAGAGCTGCAGTATGGATGACTTCGACTGGAAATTAACCACCTTGACAGGCTCTGATGTGTGTGTGTGTGTGTGGGGGGGGGGGGGGGGGGGGGGGGGGGGGGGGGGGGGGGGGGGGGACAAAACAAACAAACAAACAAAAAAACCCTGTCCCGTCCTTTGCAGATAGCCCAGCGAAATTAACTTTGACCCCCTGGCTGGGGCAGGGGAGGTGTGTGTGTGTGTGTGTGTGTGGGGGGGGGGGGGGGGGGGGGGGGGGGGGGGGACACAAAAGTAATGAACATTTTTTAACAGTCTGTTTATGTTAAAATATAAATTATACGAAACAAATAAATTATAAAAGACTGTACAAAAACATACTGTTTATTAAATTCTCCCGAAAAAAAAATTTTATAACTTTACATGCGAGAAGAGACTTTCTTTTTTGTTACAAAGATAAGCAGTTTTCTGGTAAAGACCCAGGTACAAACTTCTTGTGCAACGCATTACCGCGTGGTCACTCCACCATGTTCAGAACATGCACCGTTAAAACACCATCCAAGCGACTCGGCAGCAGTGCAGCGTCTTCTCCGGCGACTCGCCTCGGGAGTCCAGATATTTCTAAAGTAACGGCGAGTCGCGTCGTTCAATTTGCTTCCAGTAGTCTATTGGTGCTCTAATTGCGACAGAATATATCACTGAAAAGTGTTGGTGTTCCATGATAACATGTTTCTACGTTGATTAGATGTTACTTCGGAAACATTAAGTTCACACTGTTCACGTTCTGCTAACAAAAAAAAAAAAAAAAACATTTGCTTTAATGCTGATCTCATATAAAACCTGTGGTCGGCTGTGTCAAAAACAACATGAATCAGTTAACGAACGGATCTGGAGTCCACCTCTAGAGCTGAAAGTGTACTACGGATCCGCTCTAAAGTTTTTTACGTTTTCGTCCCTCGGCTAGTCGGTCTTTCCACTAAGTTTCATTCAGAGTGATGTAGTGCAGCACACACACACACACACACACACACACACACACCCTTCGTCAAATCTTGCTGACGGGCAAACAAAGCAACACACGTGCGTGAGAGCATAACCTCCTTAGAGAGGAGGGGTGATAAACGGGGGGGCGGTCACATAACACCTGCCGAAGACGTTGAGTGTGTCGCCTAAGAGATGAAAGAATGGCACTACAACGGTTCTGAAACATTCATCTGCCCCGATGTACTGTCAAAGAAACACGTCATGCCTTCATTTCCACGCCCTCTGCCCACTCACACCACCACTATCCTTACCCTAACCACTCCGCTCCCCCTTCGTCTCTATCCTCCCTGACCTGCTCCTCCTCAAAACATGTACTGATGTGTTTTCACAGACGGTGGATTGCTTTTCTCTGCTTATTTACGACTGCTGGTGACGTGCTTCTAACACGCTATCAGTTTGCATCCTCGGTGCAACAATCGTTTTTTTCTCTTGTATCTGAATTATTCTTAAACACCCCAGAACTGTGACATTTTCAAAACACACGTTGTTCATTTGATATGACAAAAAGAAATACTAGCTTTGAAAATTTGGGACCCTATCCTTGATTGACAGAAGTATTACCTTCGAAAATTTAGCTGAGAGGAGATTGATCGTAATGACCCACTATGCTAGCCATAGAAAGTTCCCGACGTTATTTCTTGGTTTGCAACGAGGACGGTTGTCGTGGCGTGTTTTGTGCACCAGTGTGCTCTCTGATCCGTTCTTTCCTTTTCTTTCCTTTTTTTTTTTCTTCTCAACAGACTTCGCGAATCTGTCGTCTGCTTATCTCACTTTACTTCCTTCGCGATTGTTTCAGCGTTTCTGTCGCGTTAGCTTTGATGTGCCAGACGTTAATTGTTCCCCGGTTTCAGCATGAAAAATGTGAAAAAAAAAGGGGGGGGGGGGGGGGGGGGGGGGGGGGGAAAATATACCTATAGTTCTGAAGACATCCAGACTGATAAGCAAATATCAACGTAGAAAAAAAAGGTGTGTGTGTGTGTGTGTGCGTGCGTGCGTGCGTGCGTGCGTGCGTGCGTGCGTGTGTGTGTGTGTGTGTGTGTGTGTGTGTGTGTGTGTGTGTGTGTGTGTGTGTGCGTGCGTGCGTGCGTACCTACGCGCGTGCGTGCATGTGCGTGTGTGTGTGTGTGTGTGTGTGTGTGTGTGTGTGTGTGTGTGTGTGTGTGTGCGTGCGCGCGCGCGCGCGCGCGCGCGTGTGTGTGTGTGTGTGTGTGTGTGTGTGTGTGTGTGTGTGTGTGTGTGTGTGTGTGTGTGTGTGTGTGAACACCAGAGACAGACAGACAGACAGACAAAGGGACAGACAGAGAGAGGGAGATGAGTGAAGATGAAGAAGCGTCAGAACAAGGACAAAGAGGACGAAAACAAGGAGAAGCGAGAGAAGGAGTAGAAGGAGGAGAAAATGGAGTAGGGGATGATTGGGATGAAAAAGATCGATCGAAATCCCGTTTTATTCTCCAATACCTTCTCAGCGTATCATCCGGCTCACCGCGCACTACAGAAGAGATCCACATCTCAGTTGTTTTATTTTCTTTTAGTCTACGAGAGAATTCCTTTTTTTTCAGCATAAAAGCACATTTATTGTAAAATGCATAATCTTCTATTCACTTCAAGGGATAGAGATGTTTTTTTTTTTCAAAGTGTAGAACAAGGAAGTGCAGAGATGGTTTCTGTGTGTGTGTGTGTGTGTGTGTGGGTGGGGGGGGGGGGGGGGGGGGGGGGGGTGCGTGTGTGTGTGTGTGTGTGTGTGTGTGTGTGTGTGTGTGTGTGTGTGTGTGTGTGTGTGTGTGTGTGTGTGTGTGTGTGTGTGTGTGTGTGTGTGTGTGTGTGTGTGTGTGTGTGTGTGTGTGTGTGTGGTGTGTGTGTGTGTGTGTGTGTGTTTGCGGTGTAGAACAAGGAAAAGTAGAGAGATTCATTTTTCTTCCACTTTCGGGGAATAATACTCTCCTTCCCCAATCGTGCGCGTGATCAAGGTTAGCACCAAACCTCTCAATCCCCAGCAGGTTTCTCAGATTCCGGTGGAACAAACATTGCACGACCTCCATCAACGCATTGTACGCCTTCCATCGAAACGATCGAACCGTCTTCACCACAGACATTTCGTTGAGACTTAAATAACATGCTAGGAGAATTTGACTAGATCGAACCAAAGACATTTCGTTAAGACTTGTGGACAAGCTAGGAGAATTTGACTAGATCGTTTAAAGACAATGTTCTGCCGGAACCAAAGACATTTCGTTAAGACTTGTTGACATGCTAGGAGAATCTGACTAGATCGTTTAAAGACAGTGTTCTACGGGAACCAAAGACATTTCGTTAAAACCTGTTGACAAGCTAGGAGAATTTGACTAGGTCGTTTAAAGACAGTGTTCAATGGGAACCAAAGACATTTCGTTAAGACTTGTTGACATGCTAGGAGAATTTGACCAGATCGTTTACAGACAGCGTTCTACAGGAACGTTTTGAATAAGTTTGCGGAAAATTCGCTAAAGTCACCAGAGATGGTGATGTGGACCCTCTGCAGAAAGGTTTAACACGAGGCAAGGGCAAGACTAGTCCACGTCATTTTATGCAGCTGCGATTCCAATTTCAGGAGGAAAAAAAAAAGAATTTTCGGCAATACGTAAAACAGAGAGAAAAGATTTGATGCATATTGTATAACCCAGAATATCTACATGATAATATAGGGTTCTGCAGCAACGGCTGTGCATTCGATCCCGTGCCACAAACATAGCGTAGTGTGTGCAACAGCCACGTTCTACACCAGTTTAGTTTATCCTTCTAGACATGAATATGCCACAACAGATTTCTGTGCATAAGGAGTCTGAGTCGACGCTTGGTGAGCTGCCAACGATCCGTGAAATTTTCTCGTAAGATACCGCTGTCGTCGGTGACATCCGGGAGCCTTTCTCTCCTATTGACCCGAACCATGTTGTGGAGAAGTACAGCGAAGTGATGACCACCAAGATCAAGGAGGTGCAGTTAGGCAGTATTGCTTTCATTGGCGAACACTTCCCCTGCCCGGCTTGCTGCCTTCGTATGAGTGTTTTGCGTCTTTTTAGCTCTATATATTCAATAACACTGCTCTCTCTCTCTCTCTCTCTCTCTCTCTCTCTCTCTCTCTCTCTCTCTCTCTCTCTCTCTCTCTCTCTGGAAAGCTGAATTATCGTAAGAGTTTTGAGGAACGAGCTAGGCATTCTCAAAACCACTCAATAAAAATGAAATAAAATCACACCTCATCGTATGCGCATAGAGCAAAGATTTTGACCAGGAGTGATGACTTTCGTTTTGAAAGTCGCTTGAAGGTCAAGTGCAATATGTGAAAATTAAGATTTCTCCAACTTGCATATTAAAAAAGAATTGCACAGGTAACTTCAAAGACGCACTTGCTAGAGGATATTTTGGCAGGCATTCACATAATCCAGAAATTACGTTACATGACTTAATTTTGACAATTACGTGTCTAGTCGTTGACTTAAGTTTGACAAGTAATTGTCCAATCAAAGTTAAAGGGGCGCCTTGCCTCTTTAAGAAGCGTAATCTCATCACAGCGAAAGGGTTCACTCGGAATCTTAAGTGCATTCTTGTGCCCACTAGCTCCGTGGTACTCAGGTGTTCGGTATGTACAAAAAAATATACATTCTACGTGGTACTCAGGTGTTCGATATGTACAAAAAAAACTATACATTCTACAGTATCAAATTAAATCACATTCGCAAAGGGGCAGATAATTATAAACGCATCGTCTGAACGAACACCCGCGCTGCGAACGTCCCAGGCGTTCGCGAACAAAACGGTTCCGACCAGTCAACACTGGTGCAAAAATGGCAAAAGTGTCCGACTGATCCTGCCTCGTCTCCTCACTCAATATTTCTCACAGCAGCCAGAGGCAATGGAAGCGCTCCTGATTAGCGCAGCGGTAAAGCACCAAATTCACTGTCAGACTTTGAGAGTGCCGTTAAGCACCAAATTCACTGTCAGACTTTGAGAGTGCCGTTAAGCACCAAATTCACTGTCAGACTTTGAGAGTGCGGTAAAGCACCAAATTCACTGTCAGACTCTGAGAGGTCGAACCCCCACAGGCGCCTGAAAAATAACAATGGTCAATTCTACTGCGGGTATTAAAGTGCGGTTGTTCTGGTGGCTATGCGAAGTTAAGTTTGCATCCACTACTATCACTTCTACTGGAACGTTTATCCCCGTCTGACATTTCACCTTTGCTGGGTGTGGATCTGAAACCTAATGTATTAAAACTAATATCTAATAGAAGGCAGAAGTAAACAGTCTGATGTTACATACCCTAGTCCTGCTGACGTTCTAAACCGAAAGGGATATCTTCGCTTCTCATTTTGACATGTTGTCGTTCTGGTGGGCAAAATTCTAGTAGTTAAGTGCACTTTCTTATACGCCCCTTTTATTCCCATTTTCCTCGGATTATTATCCTCCTCAGCAATAGCTCTTTCAGTGGCATGAATGTAAATCTCAACGTATCCGTATCTGATCAAACAGGCTATATCCAAACAGTCGAGTGACTGCACCCGTTTGAAAGCCATTGTTTGTTTGTTTGCCTCTGAAGTGCTTCTTAAGAAAA
This sequence comes from Conus betulinus, assembly GCA_016801955.1. Classification (NCBI taxonomy): domain Eukaryota; kingdom Metazoa; phylum Mollusca; class Gastropoda; order Neogastropoda; family Conidae; genus Conus; species Conus betulinus. The sequence goes on along the minus strand of JADBJO010004816.1, from coordinate 42,976 downwards.
TCTCTTCACCCCACCCCAACCCTCAACCCCTGTGTGTGTGTGTGTGTGTGTGTGTGTGTGTGTGTGTGTGTGTGTGTGCGTGTGTGTGTGTGTGTGCGTGTGTGTGCGTGTGTGTGTGTGTGTGTGTGCGTGCGTGCGTGCGTGCGTGTGAGTGTGTGTGTGTGTGGGGGGGGGGGGGGGGGGGGGGAGAGTCGTGCGTGCGTGCGTGTGTGTGTGTGTGTGTGTGTGTGCGTGCGTGCGTGCGTGCGTGCGTGCGTGCGTGTGTGTGTGTGTGCGTGCGTGCGTGTGTGTGTGTGTGTGTGTGTGTGTGTGTGTGGGGGGGGGGGGGGGGGGGGAGTCTGTGTGTGTGTGTGACAAAACTACTGTATTTTTGACTTTTGTGTGTCACTTCATATTTATCCTTCCTCCTCTTCATCTCTCCCCAATTCCATTTCCTCCCTCCCGAAGGAGAGAGAGGAGAGAGAGAGAGAGAGAGAGAGAGAGAGAGAGAGAGAGAGAGAGAGAGAGAGAGAGAGAGAGAGAGAGAGAGAGAGAGACAGACAGACAGACAGGACAGACAGACAGACAGACAGACAGACAGACAACAGACAATGAGACATGGAGTCAGTCAAAAGACCAAAAGACAGACGGACACAAAAAAGAGACTTGGACACCCACCCCTAGCCAACCCATCATCCACCCTGCAGAAAAGGAAGGGGGGGGGGGGGGGGGGGGGGTTAAATGAAGGAAAGGCAGAAGAGATGCATGTGGGGAAGGGGGGAACTGGAGTAGGAGTAGAAACACACACACACACACACACACACACACACACACACACACACACACACACTTCCTCAGTCCAAACAAACGAACAACATCACGGTCATTACAAAACCAGCAGGCTCTCCCCCAGCAACCAACCTTCAAAGAAGGAAAGAAAAAACTGAATGAAAGAAAGAAAGGAACGAGCATTCCCGTCCTCACGATCTTGTTCCAGTCATAACAGCACAGCGCTCTTCGTGCGCAACATCATCCTGAAGCGCATCTGTTGGCAAACGGTCAAAAACAACACCATTCCCACCGTGAGCATCTGTCAGGAGAGAGAGAGAGAGAGAGAGAGAGAGAGAGAGAGAAGCTTAGGGGCTAGGCGTGCGTGGAGATGATGGTGGGGGTTGAGTAAGCATTCCCAGCACTTGTGTTACCCAGTAACCCTTTTTTTTCAGGAAACAAAAACACAAAACCGAACAGAAATACTAGAAGAGCGCTCGAAGGAGCGCAGACCTGGCCCAAGGTTGAACTCAAACGCTAGTGATACAAACGTTCATTCATACAGATGATTACGACAAACAATGACACTATTTCAAAGTGACGTTAATTATTTCATCTCATTGACTACGTCACATAAATATGAACTCTACCATACTTTTCTTATGAAGAGAGGTTTAAACATGATTCTTCGTCTTCTTTTCTTTCCAAATGTTGATAATGTAGTGAATAAAGTCCCAGTATCCACTCTTGGATCCGGATTCGCGCCATAGATCCCCCGCAACCTTTAATAGGTTTGGTACCTGGGGCAATTTCCATCGTTTGACAAAATCTGCTTAAGATCAGTTAGTAGCTTCTATGTGATCCTCACAATAAAAAAAAACACACATGTGAACATATTGCGTCCCTAACGAGAGTATATAAAACGCACATGAAAAAAAAAAAAAAAGAAAAGAAAGCAAAACTAGTCGTGTGAGGATTTTCCACCGTGTTTGTTATTGTTCCACTCGTTGACGAAGGAGCGGAGTGCAAACAGCAAGCCAGACAGACCTTAGCGATTGAGTTGCCATGATGAGGAAGCCGACCTCGTTCAGTCTCCTGCGTTGCCCCCCAAAATAGACTCTGTCCCGTAAGTCTTTGCGTGACGGGCTTCGACACAATCAAGCAGACGTTATGGAAGTATGAACGGCGCACGACTCAAAGGACTGATCACAGTATGCTACTATCTATGGCACGAAAAAAATAATGGCTGCACATAATAAGAAAGAAAGATTCCTTTCCGTCGTCTACTCCATAAAGAGATCTTTTATCTTGTTTGTATTGAAAATGAAGCTGACTTCAAACAAATATAAGCTGAATAAGAGACAAGGTTACTCAAGCTTTGTCGGTTTTTTTTTTTCATATCTTTTACCACGTGTGTGTGTGTGTGTGTGTGTGTGTGTGTGTGTGTGTGTGAGTTGGGGGGGGGGGGGGGGGTGATGGGGGCTGTCTTACCTCACTAACTTTTTTTCTAACTTCATCGCATGGTGGGTTGAAGGGGGGGGGGGGGGGGGGGGGGGTGGGGGGGAGGAGGGGGTGCTCTATCAGTAGCAGCGGACCTGGTAGTTCCCTCCAGGAGACTGCCGACAGGTGGTCATCTCAACAGATTTCTATCAGTCCTGGAATCGGTACCAGAGGACAATCTGGAGAAGTGAGGAGCAACCTGCATCAGACCTACGCAATCAAGTAGGTCTTTTTGTTTTTTTTTTTTTTTCAGTGGATGCCCTCCTACTGTGGTATCACGGTGTACAAAATCACAGTCCACCTCACTGAACTGGGGAGCAGGGTGTCCAGCAAAAACAAAAACAAAAAAAAAAAAAAAAGGCAAAAAAAAAAAAAAGGCCGCTCATCCTTAGGAGCCGAAGACCCTGGTGGAAACCATCAGGAAACAAAAGTCAGAAATAGGTGCCACACGTCTTCCTGGGAGAGGCAGACCAAGTCTCCATCTTCACGCTTCGCTCCGGACGGACAAGGCTGAACAGTCGCAGGCACCACGACCCGAAGATTACCCCTACCTGTTGCTGCCGGTGTGGGCGGGTGGGTGGAGCGAACGGCGCAGCCCATCCCACACGACTGACTGCCTTACTCTGTGCTACCCTGAGAGACAGAACCTGACCAGATAGGGCGACGATGATGCACCAGAAACTGTGGGGATGGCAAGGAGAGTACTGGGATGGGGGGGGGGGGGGGGGG
>JADBJO010004816.1:30000-35000 GCA_016801955.1 Conus betulinus | reverse complement strand
ATGCTTTAGGAGGGCGACGCCATGAAACGATTCACCCATTTCTCCATCTCAAATTTCACGAAGGTTTTTTCCCTGTTCGGCTCCCCAACCCCTTCATTCATTCCCATCCCAATCCCGTCAGCTCCCGACATCCAGTTCGTGTCCCTTCTTCCGCTTCCTCCTTCCTCCCTCTCTTTACCGCTGACTGTGAGAGCGTGGCGGAATGGGCATCATGGTTTCTGTGTGCCTCTGACCATGAATGGCAGTAATCATGACAATACTGACAGAGACAACAACACACTGCTTCTACTCGGCTGACGATGACGAACAAAAACAAGAAAAAGAATGGTGATTATTGTAACCATGATGATGATGATGATGATGACGATGATGATGATGATGGATGATAAGATGATGATGATGATGATGATGATGATGATCCAAACTTACCCATCACAGCCAGTCTGAGCACGGAGTGGTTGTGACGGGTGATGGTGCTCTTCAGAGACGGGTGGGACAGGGTCAGGTACTTCTGCTCCATGATGCTCGCCTCTAAAACGCCGACCCACCCGGAACACCCGGCTGTCTGTGACACACACACACACACACACACACTCTAATCAATCCACGGGTGACCGCACCAACAGCGGGAGGTGGATTCCAGCACGGGGAGTGGGTGAGAGCGTACTTGACAGGGCCGACGGCCGTTACAACGAGGTCAGCATCGTGTCGGGAGTCCCAGAGGAAGGACGGACGGCTCGTCGTGATCAGTGTCCGTTACATGGAGAACCCCGATTTCACAGACCACCCCTCGGGTCTCGCGAGTGCTGGAGGATGACTAGGACGACCCCCACCAGAGAGGGCTTCAGAGGAGTTCTTCGTTGATCCAGACAGACAGGCCGTCAGATGAGCATCTTCCGTTAGCTGTCGACAAATAAGGACAAGACACGAATTAATACACACTATGTTCTTGTTTTGTTTTTAATGTTCAATACAAAACTGGCAAGTACAGTTGTCATAAATTTTCAAACAGCTCACGAATAAAAGATATGAAAATGCACACAAAATAATCTCCCCGTCATCGCCTGTTGACAGGTACCTGAAAACAATCATTTTCCGCTGTGTGTGTGTGTGTGTGTGTGTGTGTGTGTGTGTGTGTGTGTGTGTGTGTGTGTGTGTGTGTGTGTATGCGTGTGCGTGCGTGTGCGTGCGTGCGCGCGCGCGCGCGCGCGCGCGCGCGTGCGTGCGTGCGTGCGTGCGTGCGTGCGTGTGTGTGTGCGTGTGTGTGTGTGTGTGTGTGTGTGTGTGTGTGTGTGTGTGTGTGTGTGTGTGCTAGCTGTGACGTCTGAAGAAGTCATGTGCAAAATTCACTTGCCTGTTTCGTCTTGTCGGTTAACTGAGCGCGCCTTTGCTCTGTTTTGTCTGGTTTTTTTTTTTTGTTTTTTTTTTCAGCAACATCACAGTCTGTTCCAGACTCTTTAAGAAGAAGAACAGTTAAAAGGATACAACAAAACAGTCAGGAAAAACAATGGCACGAGAACATGTACAGCGCTCACTAAAGGAACTTCATCTCTGTGTGCTTCCACTCCAACTGGAAATTGTCCCCATCTCAGACACTTCTTTTTTTTTTTAAAGGATACGTTTCTGGACAGATGTTATTCACGTATTTCGCCAAGTTTAAGCCAAAACGACTTCACAACTTCCGATATTAAGGCAGTAGAGGCAATGACGCCACAAACAATCCTGCAATATTTGATGATGGTCAATTCAAAGGGTTTTTTTTAAAGTTACTTCTCTGCCTCTGTCTCTGTCTCTGTCTGTCTGTCTGTCTGTCTGCCTGTCTCTCTCTCTCTCTCTCACACACACACACACACACACACACACACACACACACACACACACACACACACACACACACGGCGAGAAAGAGAGATCATGTAATACACATGAAGTGCCTTTCCTAGTTTGATCTCATAGCCAAAACCGGAGAAATCTTCAGCGGGAATCCACCTTACATAAACAAAGAGGACAGCAACCCACCAAGCACACGCCAGGAAGAGAATAGTCCACAGAACACACACACAAAGACGAACAGGGGAACAGTATAACAGGCACCTGCAAAGACAAACAGGATAAACTGTCAACCAAACAGACACAAAACACAATATTGATGGCAATCTGCTTGACAGACACAGGACCAAACAAAGGTACAACAAAGGCACACAGAGGCGAACAAATCAGCAGTCCACTACACACACACACACACACACACACACACACACACACACACACACACACACATATATATATATATATATATATATATATATATATATATATATATACATCATGAACAATATACAAATGTCCTTAAAAAATCTAAAAGTGCTCGATCAACTATGGAGCAACATCTGTTAAAAATACTGTTTAAAAATGAAGCGTAAGGTTTTCACGCTTCATTTTTAAACAGTATTTTTAACAAATATATATATATATATATATATATATATATATATATATATATATATATATATATATATATATATATAATACCGAACAATAAATAGTGGGGGAAAACAAGTGCAGACAAAACAATTCTTCCGTCATTATGATAATGACTTGGCAAAGATTTAAACATACAAAAATTGGAGGGGGTGGGGGGAAGGGGGGGGGGGGGGGGCGGTTGAAGATGATGAAGAAACTAGGAACATAAAATTAAGAAAATATATATTATAACTAGGGAACCCTTCACTAGCTGCATGAGAGAACTATCCTTATATATATATATATATATCTATATATATATTTTTTTTTTTTTTGTACAATTTTCCGTTGCCCGCACCGCACCGCACCACTACCAAACTATGAGAAAAGGCAGACTAAAATATACCCAGTTAAAAACAAGTTCTGCATTATATATATATATATATATATATATATATATATATATATATATATATATGTGTGTGTGTGTGTGTGTGTGTGTGTGTGTGTGTGTGTGTGTGTGTGTGTGTGATGATGCTGAACAATGAAGTAGTGGGGGAAAACAAGTGCAGATTAACAATTCTTCCACCATTACAATGACTTGGCAAAGATTTGAAGAAGAAAAAAAAGTTTGAAAATGAAGAAGAAATATATGTTTTAAATGTGAAAACCCTTCACTAGCTAGCTATATGAGGATACAAGCTACATTTTCTTGTGAAAAGTAGAAAATATAAAAAGATAACGACTTAAGACACAAGTGCTGAGGGCCAGTTCTTGGAATGAATCCGCAAGGGACTAAATTACAATGAAACAATAAATTCCAAGGATAAGTACCGAGCACCGTTCCAACAACTTACAGAGCAGCTAGGGTGTTGCAATGTAGCTTGTTTTGCTCGTTCATGATTTTCTTTTGCTTCTTAGGTGGCACCTTTAGTTAGTTTTTTGAAAACTCAACAAACATATTATGGTATTGCACACCAGCCTTTTTCTGGTATAGCATTCTTCTTAAAACCGAAAAGGCAGAGGAGTCAAATTACCACTTTCCGCGGTCACTGAGGAGAAACAGTCAGGTTTCGAAATACCGGTATCTGACCAGGAGTTATATGTTAGTGAGCTTTCTCCCCATTGGAGATGGTCTCCCTCTTTGGAGACTATAAGCTTGCTGAAGGTTCATTTTGAGAAACATTTATTTATTCCCCATTCACCCACTCAAGCACATACTGTCAGTTAGGCAGAATCATCTACCACTGCAGATATGAAGGCTTACTACCCCCCTATTTCTACAATCTGAGACATAAGAGCAAGCTTTGTTTATAATTCTATATATATATATATATATATATATATATAAATATTACTAAAAAACGCCTAATAAAAATCTGAAAGTGCTCAACCCCTTGGGGAGCAACATCTGTTAAAAAAGGATGATAAAAGGAAGTTTTAAAACCCAACAGATCTGTTTCGAGCCAGCGCTCTCGTCAGGATGGTTTTGGGGCGCCTACTGCCGGTGTTATATGGCCTGATGTCACTGTTTGCACGTGCGGGTTGGCTGCACGTATGTTTCGGTTTTTTTGGGGGGTTGTTTTACAGTTCAGGGTGCGTTTGCTGACAACGATTTCCATTTGTGCCTGCAGTTGTTTACTATTTCTACTTTAGTGTTTAGAGTTGCTAAGTATGGTTTGCATAGTATTAACCATTTTTCTGTTGAACATAGGTTGCATCTTTTTGAAATGTTGTTGTATGGTGATGCCCTTTTTATGATTTTCCAGGATATGTTATAGTTTATTTTTTTGTCTTTGAGTCTCCAAATATATTTGCTCAGTTCTGTTTGGTTTTTGTATTTTTCTTTGTTGAATGACTGTTTATGGTTTGCGTATCTGGTTTTGAAGTGATTTTCAGTGATCCCTATGTATGTTTTTTTTTCATTTTCTGATGTCACAGTGGCTTGGTATACAATGTTGTTATAGAGGCATTTGTTGCTTAAGGGACACTGTTCTTTTTTAGCACAATTGCAGGATTTCCTTTCTTCACCCTTCTTTGCTGTGTTGCTTTTCATTTTGTTGGATGAATCAATTATGTTTTTAAGGTTAGGCATGCATGAATATGATAGTTTTTAATGGTGTTCTTGTTGAATATTTTGGGACAGTTTGTGTTCTTTTGGAAAGGATGCTGTCAAAATTTTGAAAAAATTCTTTTCCTACGTTTGTTTTTACTCGTCCATCATATGGAGGGTTGTACCATGTGATTTTCCTTTTCCCTGCTTTTTTTGTTTTTGTTCATGTTGTTATCTGGGTTGTATTGTAGTTTGTAGCTGTAACCACTTTTTTGCAATGCCTCTTGGTATTCTGCTGCTGCATTGTTGAATACTCTTTCATTATGTGACAGATTAGATAATCTCTTGTTTATGCCATTGGGTATGGTTTTAGTATAGATGGTGACGAGAGCGCTGGCTCGAAACAGATCTGTTGGGTTTTAAAACTTCCTTTTATCATCCTTTTTTAAACAAATATATATATATATATATATATATATATATA
>JADBJO010004816.1:7500-25000 GCA_016801955.1 Conus betulinus | reverse complement strand
TTTGCGTGTGTTCATCACCTGGGATTCAACCAGGCAAATTGCCTGTCTTGTTTGTTTTTCTTCTGGGTCTTTTGTCTCCATTTTGTGCTTCATCTTCATCTTCTTGTGTAAGGTGTTGTTTTTCTTATTCCTCTGCATGTAATTGTTGTAGTAGCAATTGTTAGTAACTGTCGTATTGTTTCCTCCTCTCTGCTTCTTTTCACTTTCTTGCAATTCTTCTTATTCATATTCTCGTATAAATTGCCGTTGTACTTGCTCTCTCTGCCTTTCTCATTGCTATTAGACTTGCGACTTGTCCCCATTCTCTTCTTCTTCTCCTAAATCTTCTTTTTTTTTTTTTTTTTTTTTTGTTTGTTTTGTTTTGTTTTTTGTTTTTTGTTTTTATATATTCATCTTCATCTTTTTGCGTGTTTTGCTGCTGCATTTCTTCTTCTTCGTCTTGTAATGCCTTGGCAGCAGTTGTTTATTAATGTATAATCGTATCTATTTACGCTTCATCCCAGTTCTCCCTGGCATTTAATCAGTGTTGAACCAAGAAACTTAACTGCCATAACTAGAAACACTTCCATTCGGCAAAAATTCATAATGATTGTGACAACTGTGTATGACTTGTACCTCGAACAAACATGCATACTAACATGAACCTGACTAATATTGTTCATCGTAAACTGTTTCTGTGTGCAGGATAGCCGGGGTGAGGTCATTATAATGACACAATTATGGCCATGTACAAATCAGCAGAGAAAATGTGTTAATCGCATGACAGAGTTACAGTCTGTTAACGTTACACGAGACGATAAAAACACCATAGACACGTTCACTGCCTTATCATAGGAAGATAGAGACACCATGGGCACGTTCACTGCCTTATCATAGGAAGATAGAGACACCATGGGCACATTCACTGCCTTATCATAGGAAGATAGAAACACCATGGGCACATTCACTGCCTTATCATAGGAAGATAGAGACACCATGGGCACATTCACTGCCTTATCTGAGGAGGATAGAGACACCACGGAAACATCACTCTCTTATCAGGAAGAAAAAGGCACCACGGGCACATTCACTCTCTTATCATAGGAAAAAAGAGACACCACGGGCACATTCACTGCCTTATCTTAGGAAGATATAGACACCATAGGCACATTCACTGCCTTATCTTAGGAAGATATAGACACCATGGCCACATTCACTGCCTTATCATAGGAAGATAGAGACACCATGGCCACATTCACTGCCTTATCATAGGAGGATAGAGACACCATGGGCATATTCACTGCCTTTTCATAGGAAGATAGAGACATTATTAACACAGTCGCTGCCTTTTCATACGAAGATAAAGACATTATCGGCACATTCACTGCCTTATCATAGGAAGATAAAGACATTATGGGCACATTCACTGCCTTACCATGGGAAGATAGAGACACCACGGATAGATTCAGCGCGTTTTCTCATAAGATATAGAAACACGACAGGCATTTTCAATGTCTTCAAATGAGAAGATTAGAGACACTCTGTGTGTGTATGTGTGTGTGTGTGTGTGTGTGTGTGTGTGTGTGTGTGTGTGTGTGTGTGTGTGTGTGTGTGTGTGTGTGTGTGTGCGCGCGCGCGCGCATGCATGCATGCGTGCGTGCGTGCGTACCTTCTTCCTACAAAGAAAGGTATGTGAAGCACTGCAGACAAAATAATGAAGACAGAAAAAAAATGTTAGGTGCCGCATGGAATGCAAGCAACCAACACACACACACACACACACACACACACACACACACACAGCGAAAGCGAAAAAAAAAAATGAAAGACGCACCCATTTCTAAACAAAGCTAATTCAGCACCGACAAAGTCAGCGGCAAGCCCGCGCCGCCACAACTGGAAGTTCTTGTGAGATTGTGCGATTTAAGCGGTTAAATGGATCGGTCAGGCATGTCTAAATCACTTCTTGAGCTGTGGTATATCAGTTCAGCAACCACAGATTATGACTTCTATCTTTTTTTCACTTTCTTTTTTATTTAATCATCCTTTTTCTACGTTTGGAATGGTAATGATACATTTTACCATTTGTATGGCTATTTACCAATTTACAGCCTACGTATCAGCAACACTTCTAAGGCACGATTGTACAACCCAATGAACAAAGCCAAACTGAATCAGAAATCAAAGTTGAAAAAGTACGGTGTCAGTAACACACGCGAAAAAGAAAGAAAGAAAAAAGTTAACATAAAAGGTTTTCTCTCCCTTCATTGAAACCTTCTTATCTCAACCCCCATCCACCCCCAAATCCCATGGCCTAATCCTAATCCCGCCTTCCAATTTCCACATTTCTGCCCCGCCCCCCTTCCCCAGCACTCTCTTTTCCTTGCTCCTTTCCAGCAATGATTCCTGCCCTTCCCCACTGTTTTGCTCTCTCTCTCTCTCTCTCTCTCTCTCTCTCTCTCTCTCTCTCTCTCTCTCTCTCTCTCTCTCTCTCTCTGTTCGTTTCTTTCTACCTGTTTCTGTTTCTCTGTCTCAGGAGCAGGTCTTTGGGACCCCGGATCTAAGTTTTCCCTATGTCTTTATCCTCCCGAGGTCTGTGTTCCTCTGGTCTGTTTGTTACACCTATCCCCATCCCCTCCCCATTGTTCACGTTACGCAGTTCAATCTCCACACCAAGTATACATTTCCCTCATCCTCCATTGACCTTGTGACCCGTGAATGGATCACGGTGATCCAGACTGAAGTTCAAGGTCAAGTACGCTGGACTGAGCTTCACATGATGGGATTCGTGGTGATCAGTGCATAGCCTGACTTGTCAAGGGCAGATAATGAAATTCAATACTCCCTCAGTTATCGTCTGCGCGTGCTAGATCGTCAGGCTCTCGGTCAATTATTGATTCGACATCAATCCTGGTTTAGCTGACTTCAAACCTGATCCAGGCCTGGGTCAACTTGACGGAAATTTATGTTTAGAGCCACAGGTCCACGTCAAAAGTTAATGAGACCTAATCTGGATCCTTGCGACCTAGACTGATATTTAACGCCAAGAGACCCCCCACCTCACCACCACCATCACCCAAAAATGGGTCCCAAGTGACCCGGAGCCATAAAACTGAAGGTCGAGGGTCCCAACACGTGTCTTGGTGACCCTGACTGAGGTGAAAGGTTAAGTAGACAGAATTTCTGCCATAGTCACTATGGAGGTCGAAATAAAAAGTGAAACTTACTGTCAAACACTAATCAAAGTGACCCAGACGGAGCTTACTCTCATCCATGACTGGCTTCAAATCACCCAGAGCTAGATTGATTTGTCAAGTCATCCGAAACGGACCACTGTGAACTGAATCGAAGTCACAGCTCACATTATCCCAAATGGATCATGGTGACCCAAATTCAGGATTTTTTTTTTAAATCTGCTGATCGATGAGAATGAAAATGAGAATGATGAAGATGATGCTACGGGTTTCCATTCTGGTCTGAGACTGCATGACAGGTTTGTACCATGCGCTTCCTTTCATAATATATCCCGGCGTCGACCAGGCCCGACAGATACAGACATCTGCTGTAATGATCAGGAAATTTGAGCAAACTCTCTCAGAGACGCATCCATTAAGTGGGTGAAACTCGATTGTGTGGTCCCAGTCTTCCCAACTGAGTCCGTAGCAAACTCAACTCTGGGTAGGAGCCGGTCGGGGCAGAAAAATCCCACATGACTCTGATGGGAATCGAACCCACGACCTCCCAACCGGGAGTCTGCTGCGATGCTAACCACTTCGCCACAGCAGCGGCTGGTCCCTAATTCAGGTCTTGATTCATGAATTCTGCCATAGAGACGGACGTGGAGTGCAGTAGTCGAAGAAACCTCGTTCGGGTTATGGCATTCTAAACTGAGGTTACCAGTCAAGGTATCCATGAGGAGTCGTGACCCGGAGCAAAGTTGACAGTTGGATAAATAAAAATGGGTCGCGGTAAGCCACTTGAGATCAATGGTCAAGAGACAAAGAATGGGCCGTTGCGATCTAGAGCAGGTTGAAAGTCAAGACTTTGGACGATTCTGGCTGTGAGAGTTTCCCTCTCCAGCAGCGCCATCGGCAGAATCGTGAGTGGACGTTTTCCAAGAATATCGTGGTGGATTTGAAATCGGGGACCTCTAATCATTTTTGACATATTTCTGATCTTTTTGATTCTTTTAGGGAAGAGGGGTGGTGGTGGGTGGTGGTGGTGGTGGTGGTGGTGAGGGGGTCTCGAGAGGCAAAAAGAAAATCATAGCTTGTTTGTTATATTAGGAAACTCTTGCCGGGGTGATGACCGTGAACGGTGTCCTCCGTTTTATGTTAGGAGTTTCTGTAGCTTACACCCTTTGTTTCGGCGAATAAAAATCCCTCTTTTTTTTTTTTTTTTTTTTTTTTTTAAAGTGAAAATCGAATTCAGTCTTGCTACGATATACTTTAAGAATAAAATAATTCCCTAAATATCGCAAGAAATGCTTTTTTTTTTTAAATTTCTTCTATATTTTTTTTTTTTATTACATTGAATGTTTGTGTTTACCAAGCTTTCCCCCTTTTCTCTTCTCCCTCTCGCATCGAGTTTCGACGATTTTTTTGATGCCTCGGAGTATGCTCATCAGTTGGCTGCAATCTTGCCTCCGCAATTCAATTTACTTCACAGCGCCAGCGGCAGACGCACGAGCAGTTGTCGATAGCTCTGATGCTATCATGATGGCTTTCAAAGGTCAAACTCAAGACACTGCTGGTGTTTCTGTTATTTTCGTTTCGTCTGCATGCATTCATGAGACCTGGAAAACTATGGGTTGTTATATGTCATGGTGCGGGCGATATACTGATGGACAAATTGCAGGGGCGGATTCAGGAGGGGGTTCCTGGTTTTCCGGATCTCCACTCCAATAGAGGTTTCATATTAATGATGATGATGATGATGATCATAATAATAACAACAACAATAATGATAATAATAGTAATACTAACAATAATAATGATAATATTTACAAGGATGATGATGGTGATAATAATAATAATAATAATGGTGATGATGATGATGATGATGACAATAATTATAATGATACTTATAATCATCATCATTGTCATCATCATAATCATGAGAAGAAGAAGAAGAAGAAGAATGACGAGAATAGAATAATAGCAGTAATAGTATAATAATAATGATGATACTGATAATAATAATGATGATTATAATAACAACACACAGTAATGATAATAGTAATAATAATAATGATATAAATAATAATGTGGGAACTTGTTATATGTGTTTCACAACTCCATAGTAATAGTTATAATAATAACGGAAATAATGATAACGATAATAATGACAACAAAAATAACAACAACATCGCGGGCTCGTGCTCTTTAACGTATTTCCCCACTCAACGGGCAGACTCACTGCGCTTTTCAACAGACATATTTAAGATGAAACTGAATAAACGAGACCATTGGTACATTTTGGTCAAGACATACAGGTACGTTACAGACAAAACATGCACCTGCTCATTTAACTTTACAATAAGGATACAAAATTCAACGCTGTAAATCTTTCAAATGGTAGACGGAGTCAAAAGAAAAGTCGAAATGATGGAAACCGTGCATCACAGATCCGTTGCATTAGCATGTTCAGATAAGATGATCTACATCAGTGCACAAAATAACCGGTTTTAAAATGCAAATTCAAAGAATACGTAGTGGAAAATTTTTGTCCTAAGAGAGGCTTCTAGTGTAAGTATTGTCTAAGATGGACGACGCCATCATCCCTCCCCCCCCCCTCCCCCACACATTCCCCCCCCCCCCCCTTCTTTTTTTTTTTTTAACAATATCTGCCTCCTAACCTCCTCCACCTCTATAACTGTGCACTTTGTACCTCCTACCAACACCCCCCCTTCCCTTCATTTTCACCCCCTTTCTCCAAAACCTGCGCTGGTCCTCCTCACCCTCTCCGATAGACGTTTACAAAATCTGCACTTTGTCTCCCCCCCCCCCCCCCCCCCCCACCCCCCCCCCACACACACACACACACACACACACACCACCACCACCACCACACACCCAGCTTTAAGAAAAAAATGTTTAAGAAAAAAATGCACGCGCGCGCGCGCGCACACACACGCTCCCACTCACTCACTCTCTCTCACACACACTCTCTCTCTCTCACTCTCCTCTCTCTCTCTCCCTCCCCCCTCTCTCTCTCTCTCTCTCTCTCTTTCTCCCCTCTCTCTCTCCCTCTCTCTCTCTCTCTCTCTCTCTCTCTCCTCTCCCCCTCTGTCTCTCCCTCTTTCTCTCCCCCCCCCCCCCCCTCTCTCTCTCTCTCTCTCAGTCCCTGAGCCACCCTCGGACATACATGGAGACCCCGAGACAATGGCAGAGATAAATCCTCACGAAAGCTGTTGTTGTCATTTGCAAACCAAGCGGAGGGAGGGGGGGGGGGGGGGGGGGGGGGGTGGGGGGGGGGGGGGAGTTCTGATATAGTAAGCCAGCGCCATTGTTGCTTCAGGCATCGTTCAGACAGAGCTGCTTTCTGATACTTTTACCTCATGCACTGGTCACACAGCGATACTCTCTACCGTTTGTCTACTTCCTGTCGTGTTCAGCCAGCATACTTTGTACTACATTTGCCACAAGAATTGATCTGCAGGTGCAATTCGGTACTGTCAACCGGGGATTCTGTAGGGAAGTTGTGGAAGGGAGGGGAGGGGTGGGGTGGGGTGGGGGTGTAGGCAGGGTGCATGAGGATGTGAGGGAGGGAGGGCAAGGGGGGGGGGGGGGGGGGAAGCGAGAGTGTTAGGGGTCTTTCAGTATGAACTGCATCTCCATCTTAAAATTACGTACAAATAACTTTTTGTCTGTCTGTCTGTCCGTCTGTCTGTCTGTTGGTCCCCCCCCCCTCTCTCTCTCTCTCTCTCTCTCTCTCTCTCTCTTAGTCTCTGAGCCACCCTCGGACACACATGGTGACCCCGAGACAATGGCAGAGATAAATCCTCTCGAAAGCTGTTGTTGTCATTTGCAAACCAAGGGGGGGGGGGGGGGGGGGGGGGGGGAGAGAGAGAGTTCTGATATACTAAGCCAGCGCCATTGTTGCTTCAGGCATCGTACAGGCAGAGCTGCTTTCTGTTATTTTCACATTATGTACTCTCTCTCTCTCTCTCTCTCTCTCTCTCTCTCTCTCTCTCTCTCTCTCTCTCTCTCTCTCTCTCTCTCTCTTATCTCTGTCTCTCTCTCTCTCTGATTACCTTCTTTTAGTGTTCGTTGTCCATGGATTACCGTTTTCTGCTTTGGCGACTCATTCGCCTTTGTTATGGAAAGTCTCTGTACGTATTTCCTTTTGTTACAATTTACAGCGTGACAGCTTTTCTGCCGTGTGTTCTGACTACCAAGTCGTGATGTGTTGCTCATACTTCCCGATGTGAACGACGGCTGTCTATTTTTGAGGGTCTGTTTGCCAATATGGCGAGCAATTATGCATTTTAGTGGCCCCGTGAAGCTTTTCATTAGCTAACCAATTTCTTTTATGATCCGAGTGCGAAATCAATCAAATGTACATAAGTTCTGTTTTTACTTTCAAGACAGGTTTTAAGTGTTCACGATGTGGCAGGCCCGAACACGCCCTCTGTGATCAGCTGGTTCACGAGGTGGCCGAACCGAACACACGCCCTCTATGATCAGCTGGTTCACGAGGTGTCAGGCCCGAACACGCCCTCTATGATCAGCTGCTTCACAAGGTGCCAAAACCGAACACGCCCTCTATGATCAGCTGGTTCACGAGGTGGCCGAACCGAGCACGCCCTCTATGATCAGCTGGTTCACGAGGTGGCAGGCCCGAACACGCCCTCTATGATCAGCTGGTTCACGAGGTGGCAGGCCCGAACACGCCCTCTATGATCAGCTGGTTCACGAGGTGACAGAACCGAACACGCCCTCTATGATCAGCTGGTTCACGAGGTGTCAGAACCGACACACGCCCTCTATGATCAGCTGGTTCACGAGGTGGCAGAACCGAACACGCCCTCTATGCATATGATCAGCTGGTTCACGAGGTGCCAGAACCGGACACACCCTCTATGATCATCTGGCTCACGAGGTGCCAGAACCGAACACGCCCTCTATGATCAGCTGGTTCACGAGGTAGCAGGCCGAACACGCCCTCTATGATCAGCTGGGGTATAATGAAATGAACTGAACGTCAAAGTTTGTACGATTTTAACTGCACGTCTCGTTCACTCAGAATTACGTAGTACTATTTTTTTTTCTACATGCTTCGCATAGACCGCCCTACATTTTACTGCTCTAACAGCACGCTTCGTTCAACCGACACCATATTATTTCAGCCACGTGATTCGTTCGACCGGTATAACTCTGCATTAAGTTTTTTACATACTTCATTCAGCCGACACTATTCTGCATCACTTTCACTGTATGCTTCGTTCAGTCAACGTAACTCGCACTGCTCTTTGCTGTTTTTACTACATGCTTCGTTAGCCAACATTAATCTGCATTAGTTTTACTACATTTTGCTACATTCTTCACTATGCTAGAACTTCTCGGGACGATTTTTATAACATGCATAGTACGGCCAGCATTTCTCTGCGTTAGTTTACTACATAAATGTGCTTCATAACAACATTCTGTATATCTTCGTTATTTACTATTCTACTTGATGTATTGGCTTCCCTCTCAAAACCTTCGCCCTTGCTTTTAACTTGATGTAAAAACGTTCTTCGTAGTAATGAACAGTTCTGTTGCGAAGTTGACATTTCCTGTTTTCTTCTGTAAGTTGTGATGTATGTTTCCTAAATGCATTTTCAGAACGTTTCCTGTAAACTATTTCAGTATCTGTCGATTAAGTCTTGTGACTTTTATGGCAACGAAATTCTTGTTCTTGTTCTTGTTCTTGTTGTTGTTGTTGTTCTTCTTCTTCTTCTTCTTCTTCACTCCATGGTTTGCTCAACCAACGCTGCTGTAAATTATTTTCACCACATGTTTAGTTCATCCAACAGTACTGTTTTACTGTATACCTCCTTCATGCAACATTACTGTGTATTACTTTAAATATATGCTTCTTTCAACAATGCTTTTCATTGCTCCTTTACTTACACGCTTCGTTCAGCCAACACTAGTACATACTATGTTTAATAAATGACTGTTCAGCCAACACTTTTCAGCACTAGATTTACTGCATACTCCGTTCACCAACACAACTTTGTACTCTTTCAATACATGTTTCACTCGGTCGAAATAATTGTGTACCATTTTTCACTGCATGTTTTGTTCAGCAAAACTGCTCTGTATTACATTTACTGCCTGCTTTATTCAGCCAGCTGTGCACTGTGCTATATTAACTACATGCTGCATTCAGCCATGAATATTCCGTACTACTTTTACTACATGCTGCGTTCAGCCGACATTCGTCTGTACTTCTTTTAATACATACTGCGTTCAGCCGTCAAAGCTCTGTATTATTTTTGATTGTATGATTCCTTCAGCTAACACCACTCCAGATACCTATACTGCATCCTAGTTTCAGCCTACATTATTCCGTGCTACTTTCACTACGTGCCGCGTTCAGACTGCACAACTTTGTACTACAGTTCCTACGCGTACCATTATTACAGCACTCCCCTGTACTACCTTAATAACCCGCAGAGTTCCACCAGCACTGTTGCATGACATCAATCATCTGGTCAACATTAGAGAAATTCTTGTAATTAAAAAAAGTAATGATGCTTTTAAATACATACTGAGACAGCCTATGAAGTGGCGGTGGGCTTTCATACAAAATGGCGACCGGTGTTACCCGGATGAGTCTGCGCCTATTTCTGCATGTATTGTAGGAGCTATTCACAGCACTGTTGCCATGGACTTGCGTTGGACATCGACCGTAACCTGTGCAATGACCATCTAGTTCCATCATTTCTGTCAAAATATATCTTAATGGTAAGTACAGTCACTGGCCTTTCTTTTCTGATTAAAACCATCTTCTTTCGCTGTTCTTTGAAAACGTGTTTAAAGGATCAGAACTAATTTGAAATTCAGCAGTAACGTATTCCTTCTAATTCTACTGCCGCGATCAGAATGCAGAATTCCCTATCTTTTTTTATGAATGTAAGGGAGATAAAAGAAAAGAAAAGGGCTGAAGGAAACACAGGTACAAAGTGAGAGGGAGTTGTAGGCTGCGTGTGTCGTTGTTGTTGTTGTTCTTGTTGTTGTTGACTTTGTTATCGATGTTCATTTTGTTGTCTCTGGATACAGTTCTAATGAACCAGGTCAGTCACATGTAACAACATTAAGAAGACAGAAAGGTGCTGATGGGACACGGTATTAGCTGCCTGCCTGTGTCTCTCCGTCACAGTCCATCAAACAAGCCATGAAACACCTTGAGTTCAAGCAGTCTTTACCTAATGCTGTTCGTAATGTACTTCGATTATTTTATATCCCACAGTCTTCTCTCTCATGCGAATGCGTGCTGGCTTGTGGGAGAGAAGTATATGAGCAGACGGTGGAGAGGGAAGGAGCAGACTGACGCGTGCCTCTTGGTGAGTCTGTCTCGACCACGCGGGAGACGAGGAAACAGGAAGCCGGGGCCGGAGAGTGGGGAGGGAAGGGGTGGGGGGGGGGGGGTGAGTTCCGGGAACAACGAGAAACGTGCTCGCCAGTGTTTCGTGTCTCAGGGCAAATACGTTGTTATTGTGGAACGGTCTGAGAGATGGGGCGAAGCGATTTAAAAAAAAAAAAAAAAAAAAAAAAAAAAAAAAAAAAAAACGAACCTAGTATTCTAATGGTGCTTCTCATTATTAGTACTTTTATTAACATTGTGCTATTATTACTTTATTATCATCATCACCATTATCATCAGCATCATCAATATCTTCATCACCCTTATCATCATTCCCCTACATAAAGTCCTCCCATCATTGAGCTTCCTGGGTCTGGGCAACTAAACCTCAACGGTTGATGAACTGAAATTTGCTCGACAGAGCACATATACAAATGACAACATTTCACATTTATTTGTAAAGATGCAAACGTTGTTGATATAAAGCCGGTTGACACGGGGAATGAACATCCACCATTAAGAGAGACGTCATGATATACAAGAACTGGTGTATTGTGGCATGCATCACAGATTTTGTTGACTTCTCCTTTCAGGAAGACAAGCTAGTCATGTTTCATACTGATTAGGATGGAAAAAAGGGGAAAAAAACGACAGAAAAAATGCAGCGAAAAATGGTGCTGACTGAACATAGCCTTGGGATTCAGCACTCACACGGAATGTGAAGGAGGAAGAGGAGGAGGGGGAGGAGGAGGAGGAGGAGGGGGAGGAGGAGGAGGAAGTGGACGGTCAGCTTTGTCGGAAGACCAAGGAGAGGATGGCTGGGGTGGGAAGTGGGATTTATGGGGGTAGGGATGGTAGGGATAGGGGGTTCAAGTCTCCAGAGGCCTGAGCAGACGGAATAATCCCCTGTTTTCCGTTCCTACAGTCCCCTCAAGAATATACAGCCCTGCTCTGGCACAGACTTCTGTGGGAAGGTTTCGGCTTCACATTTTGTAGGTCAGGTGTGTGTGTGTGTGTGTGTGTGTGTGTGTGTGTGTGTGTGTGTGTGCGTGCGTGCGTGCGTGCGTGCGTGCGCGCGTGCGCGTGCGAGCGTGCGTGCGCGCGTGTGTGCGTGTGTGTGTGTGAGAGAGAGAGAGAGAGACAGAGAAAATCTGCCCCCCCCCCCCTCTCCCTCCTTATAAGAGGATGAATCTAGGGCATACGCAAGTGAAGATAAAATATTCATTAATGAAGTTCTTGTGCCAATAAAAGGTTATTGGAACAGGTACCAGTTCAGTGAAGGACAATATTGTATCCTTTATTTGAGACAGCCATTAATCTTACCCATGAAGATTAATTAACTGTTTATGAACTATGTAAAAAAAAAAAAAAGAAGAAAGAAACAAGCGGAATGTATAAAAGGACCAACTACCAGTAACAACACATGCTCTGGTCTTGAATGCCAAGTAAGACAATCTCATACCAAACACCTGTGAGGGTGCTCCCAGAATCAACACAGGACAATCATAGTTTGGCTTGCTAAAAATAACTCATGAATAATATAAAACTGTCCAGTGAGAAAGACAAAACGATACATTACCACTACATTAAAGAATCTTATCAAATCGGTCATCAGCCTGGGTGATTTACGGCGCAATGTACATAAAGTGCCCTCTTAATATCCTGTAAAACAATGCTTTTCCTGTTGACTAATAGCAGGATCACTTAAAAAACCTGCTTTGAAAAAAGATACTGACAATTTAGTGGACCTTGAACATTTAAATGATATGAAAACTACCACTGAGCTGGTTACATAGATATTCTACCCCAAAGAGGAATGTTATTAACAAACCAGATGTTTAGGAAACGGCAAATATGCAAGGCCAGGTACCCTAATAGGAGAACTATACCACTGTGGCCATAAAGTAGTTGAGTTTCTATAAATTTCTTTCAGTTCTCTTTTCCATAATCATATGTAGCATTAATTGATTTTGGGAAAAAAAAAAGTCCTTGATTCTATTCTGACACTGCTGTGGTCCATACTTTGAGCATGGTACGAAAGATAATTTAAAAAAAAAAATGAAGGATATTAGTTCCGCCAGACAATACAGACAAACAGAGTAGAGAGCAAAACACAATGCATTTCGACCTCTTCGGTCTTCTCTCAGGCAAAAACAAACAACGTTTAGGACAGTGAAAACGAAGAACGACCAACCACTTATCTTCTTATATTCGGCGCAAAATGGGTGTTGGATGTGATCCAATACGTACAATACTGTTATAACAAAAGTCAGATGTAGTGACAGCCTAACAGACTGTTACAATCACAGGCACAAGGGTCTGAAACCCGGATGCATGTAGCCCTATGCTCTTTTCTTTAAGAATTAGTGGATAAACTTTAGATATGACTGAACAGTCATAGACGACATGATGTGTTACTATCTCCTGACGTCTTTGATTTTTTTATGGCGTTGCTTGCTGATGATATCGTTTTTATTGAAACTCCAAATTTCATCCGATCTAAGTTTCATTAATGCTATTTTTGTAATGCAGATGATTCATTCTGTCTGAGCAATTTTAAACATGTCACATGCGCTTTGTAGTGAACTGAATAAAGCAAGAGTCAGGATCAGTTCGAAGATCATTATACAATCACCAATAATTATCGATTGCTGATCAACAAAGGTGGGAATCAACAATCAAGACCCCTGAATTGGAATCCTTTTGGTGATTGAGATTCAACATGCACAATCACTAGTTCCTGGGTCTTAGGTCGGAGACTGTACCAGCTGTTCATGATGCAACATAGCTTTAGTAGCTTTAGTCCAACGTCAAATACAACACCGGTTGGTCATAATACAACATAGCTCCAGTAGCTTTAGTCCAACGTCAAAACACACACACACACACACACACACACACACACACACACACACACACACACACACACACACACAATCCACTAGAAGTTTAGTTCAACGTCAGAGACATTACCAGTTTCTTATGATCCAGTATGACTTTACACAAACTTCAAACACAGAACCGATATTCCATGATCCATTATGGATTCAGCTGAAGTTAAAGATAATGTCGGTTTTTCATGATCCAAGATAGTTTAAGTCCAACGTTGAGGACAGCACCATTTTTCATGATCTGGTATAAAACTTTAGTCCAGCTTTAAACATAGAACTTTTTTGCCATGATTCAATACAGCTTTATTTCAAGGTCGAGAACAATACCGATTTTTCTCGATCCAACAGAGTTTTAGTCCAACGTCAAGAACAGCACTGGTTGTTCGCGATCAGTGATATCTTTAGCTGGATGTCAAAAACAGTACCAGTTATTTATTATCTAGTATAGCTTTATTCCGTGGTCCGGACAGTATCAGTTGTGTTTCATGGTCCCCTTTAGCTTTATTCCAACGTCCAGACTGTGGTGGTTGTCCATGTTCCAACATAGCTCCTGTCCGATGTCAGATACAGACCTGCTTGCATTTGATCCAGCACAGCTCTAAGCTGAAAGTCAAAGACAGTACAGACTGCTTATGATCCGGTGCAGTTCTAGTTCAGTGTAAAAAAAAAAAGGACCGGTTGCTCGTGATTCAACGCAGCTTTATCCACCTAAAAGACATAGCTGGTTGTTCGTGAACCGAAACAGCCTTAGTCTACTGTCAAAGACAGTGCCGATGTAGCTTTCGACCAACATCAAAAGACCGTTCACTGTTCCTGATCCAGTATGGCTCAATCAAACACATATCGGTTGTTTATGACCCAATGTCACCTTACTCCAGCGTCAAAAGCTCTGCTGGCTGTTTATGAACAATAACAGCTTCAGCCCAACGTCAAACAGAGTACAGGTTATGTACGATCTAGTACAGTTCTGGTTTAAGTTCAAAGACAGTTTCAGCTGTTCGTGACTGAATATAGAATCAGTTCAAAGTCAAAGACAATATCGGCTGTTTGTGATCCGATACAGTTTCAGTCCAGACTATAGTAGTGATATGGTCCAATACAGCTTAAATGCAATGTCAAAGACAAAACCGGCCACTCATGATCCACTATGATTTTAGCTAAGGTCAGGCAGACCAGCAAAGCAGAACTGGTGCGGCGGTGACTAAGCAAACCATACCCTGGAGCGGCCCGAGTAAAGAATAATGGCTTAATTTCAACACCAAAGACAAGTGATTCATCGTAAACAAAAGTTGATCGATTGCATGAGCAAAAGCACATGGTCAGCTAGAATCAGCTCGGATAGCGAGATTCGTTAGATTCAGGTATTAGTTAATTAGACATCCAAGACGCAAGATCAACCGGAATCAGTTCGAAGACAGAGATTTGTCATGGAGAAACAACATGGTTTCTTCGACAAGCAAGAGCAGACAGATCCACCAGAATCGGTGACATAACGGAGATTTTTCACAAACGAACAACCCTGCACCTGTCATAAGCAGGCGCACAAAGTCAGCTAACACCAGCTGGGAGCGAAAGACTGCTCATTCAGATGAGCTGGTTTATCAGGCAAGCATGATCAAGATACCCAGAATAATCAGTTCGCATCACGAAATTCGTCACTGACAAACGCGTAAACGCAAGGTCGGTCACCACCAGTTACAGGGACCCAGATCCGTCAATGGCGCAATCTCCGTACAATTAATCACCGACAGAGAGCGTCCAACTTCACAGACAGAATCTTCCTAGACCCAGTCCAGCTATACCTTGGCAAGGATCAGCGGCCAAGTAATTAGGACAGGAGCTGGCACGCAGAGAGATTACGGGGGCTTCCCAAACGAAGCCTGCATCAGGACCGGCTTAGGGAGGGGCAGCTCTTCCACGTTTTATGAGCCCCATTCCCTTTCCTCCGGCCCGTAATCAGGCAAGGCTGGAACCGACCTTGCGAGACGCGCGAGGGCAGGAACCTGCCAGCTCTCCAGCTCTGTGACTGCTTCAGCGTGGCGCCTGTCAACAACGGCTGTCCCTGGGATCGTGAAAGTGGATGCACGCAACGGCAGATGGCAGCCTCTGTGTGTGTGTGTGTGTGTGTGTGTGTGTGTGTGTGTGTGTGTGTGTGTGTGTGTGTGTCCGCGCGCGCGCGCACGCGTGCGTGCGTACATGCGTGCGTTTGTATGTGAGAGAGAGAGAGAGAGAGAGTGGGAAGGGAGGGAGGGAGACGACGGGAGGGAAAGCGGAGCGAGCGACGAAAGAGAGAGAGGGGGAGAGACAGACAGACCTTCAGACAGAGGGATGGAGATAGGGAGGGAGAGGGAGAGAGGGAGAGAGAGCGAGCGAGCGAGGGAGAGAGGGAGAGAGAAAGAGATAGAGAGAAGGAGAAAGGGAAAGAGAGAGAGGGTGGGAGGGAGACAGCGAGTGACAGACAGACCAGATAGACCGACAGAAAGACAGGACTGAGAAAGGTACACAGAGAGACACACACACACGTGAGAGAGAGAGAGAGAGAGAGAGAGAGAGAGAGAGAGAGAGAGAGAGAGAGAGAGAGAGAGAGAAGAGAGAACCAGAGAGAGAAGGATAAACACAGAAGGGAGAAGGTAATTGAGGAGGGAAAAAAGGGGAGAGGGCTTAGAGGAGCAGAGATGAAGGGAAGTAGGGCAGAGAGGAAGAACGGGAGGAAAGGGGGGGGGGGGGGGGCACACAGGAGAAGGCGATGGACAGGGTGACAGAGGGGCAGACAACTACCAGAGGTTCACCATGTCTAGGGCACGACATTATGGCAGGCGGAGTCCAACCCTCTCCTTCGGCCGCCCAAATCTTCCCTGAAGAGAATCAAGTCTCCAATTGGGACTATGCGGATAGAAAGGGTTTCCCAGCCATAGCAGTGCGACACCCGAGGGACTGGAACCCGAGACCGTCAACACCACAGCCGAACACACTAACCCATGACTTCCTCTTAGATTGACCTTGCTCTTTAGATGACCTCGACGTGTTCACGATTTTGTCAAAAATAAATCTTCCTACAAAGTCCGTTCCGGTCCAGACCTGGTCAACGATTCATCTCCCTTCATTTATTCGTTTATTTCATCAATTTATTTCCTATACGACGATCTTTTCATCAAGGGGAAGATTCTACTGATTATCGAAATACAATGTGTACAATTTTCTGTTGGTCATTATGATGGAAGACACCTCAAACTCTTCGACACTCAAGCCTAAAGTAATGGATTGTCGGCTATACAGGTTACTAACTTCGAAGCTCGCTTATCGTACACCTCACTGCCCTCCTAGGTCAACAAAACTGAGTTTTCACCTTGCTGTCCCTACAGTTCATTAAACGTACCACTTGCAGTCTTTTCACCATGCAATCCTTGCAGTTCACTAAAACATACAGACCAAGAGTCTTAACAGCTTTCATTCTAAGTCCACTGGCCTCACAACTCTCTCTCTCTCCTCAGTCTCTGGGCTTACTAGTCATAAAAAGGCCAGCTTTATACCTTAGTGTCCTTAAAGCTCAGTGGCATTACATTTTACTCTATTTACAGCCTTGAACCCGGCCTTAAAGGTAATTAAACTCACAAACCACTAACTTACACGTATTAACCTCACAGCTCAAAATACCTTACAATTGATTAGCCTTACAGTTCATTAGCCTCATGGCTCAGTAAACTTAGTTCATAGCTCACAGCTTGCAGGTCTTCCCGCTTGACAGCTCACTACTCTCACAGTTAAGTAGCCTTACAGTTCGCCAGCTTTATAGTTCACTAGCCTCTATACTCACTGCAATCAAAGTCTTGGCTTCATGGCTCACTGACTCACAGATCACTAGCCTCACTAGCATCACAGTTTGCTAGCTTCACTGGTCATCAGCATCACTCCTCACTAGCCTCATTGGTCCCTAGCTTTATTTGCACACTAGCCTCACAGCTCATGTACTGCACTGTTCAATAGTATCACTGCTGACTAGCCTTGCAGGTCACATAGCACAATACCTATCACATTACAGTACATGGCAGCCAGCA
>JADBJO010004816.1:0-2500 GCA_016801955.1 Conus betulinus | reverse complement strand
AACTGGGCTTTGAATAAAACTAAACTCCTTCAGGTATAACTCCGTCAACTAAACACCATCAGGTATAGCGTAACCAAACTCCATCAGAAATAGCGTAACTGAACACCATCAGGTATAGTGTAACTAAACACCATCAGGTACAGCGTAACTAAACTGCATCAGGTATAGCGTAACAAAACTCCACCAGGTATACCGTAACTAAACTCAATCAGGTATGGCGTGACTAAACTCCATCGGGTATTTTAGCGTAACTAAACTCCACCAGTTATAGCGTAACTAAACTCCATCAGGTATAGTGTAACTAAACTCCATCACGTATAGCGTAAATAACTCTATCAGGTATACCGTAACTAAACTCAATCAGGTATGGCGTAACTAAACTCCATCAAGTATGGCGTAACTAAAATCCATCAAGTATAGCGTAACTAGACCCCATCAGGTATAGCGTAACTAGACCACATTAGGTATAGCGTAACTAAACTCAATCAGGTATGGCGTAACTAAACTCCATCAGGTATAGCGTAACTAAACTCCATCAGGCATAGCGTAACTAAACTCCATCAGGAATAGCGTAACTAGACCCCATCAGCTACGGTGTAACCAAACCAAACTCCATCAGTATAGCGTAACTAAACTCCATCAGGTATCGCATAACTAAACTCCATCAGGAATAGTGTAACTAGACCCCATCAGGTATAGTGTAACCAAACCAAACTCCATCAGGTATAGTGTAACTAAACTCCATCAGGTATAGTGTAACTAAACTCCATCAGGTATAGTGTAACTCCATCAGGTATAGTGTAACTAAACTCCATCAGGTATAGTGTAACCAAACCAAACTCAATCAGGTATAGTGTAACTAAACTCCATTATGTATAGCGTAACTAAACTCCATCAGGTATAGCGTAACTAAACTCCATCAGGTATAGTGTAACTAAACTCCATTAGGTATAGCGTAACTAAACTCCATCAGGTATAGTGTAACTAAACTCCATCAGGTATAGCTAACTCCATCTGGTATAGCGTAACTAAACACCATCTGGTATGGTGTAACTCAATTCCATCAGGTATAGCGTAACTAAACACCATCAGGTATGGTGTAATTAAACTCCATCAGGTATAGCGTAACTAAACTCCATTAGGTATAGCTAATTCCATCAGGTATGGTGTAACTAAACTCCACCAGGTATAGCGTAACTAAAATCCATCTAGTATAGCGTTACAGCAGGCCCACCGACCACACATCGCTCTTTAGAGCTGTCAATGTGTACGGAAAAAAAAAGAAGAAAAGTCCTTTCTAAACAAACCCGTCGACTGTCACCTGTTTTAAAGACTATAACAAATGTAAAAGAGTTTGTTTGTTTGTTTGTTTGTTTTTTTAACCCAGATGGTTTCAACTGAAAATATGCCTCAAGGTTCTGTGTTCAAGTCCTTTTACAGAGAATGGGGTTGGTTAAAAATGATTAATGAAACGTTTTCTGAATTGAAAGAAACACATTTGATCACTATTAGTGGTTTTGTATCATTTCTAATAACAAACATCCTGAAAGAATTTAGAAGACTTTAAAAAGAAAAAAGCAAATGTGTTGAGTGTGGCAGACTGTTGTTTAACATAAACCTTGTTGAAAAATGGACGATATCAATGGAGCAGATAAAATATTTGATTAGATGTTAATGCAGGCGAAGTTTTGTATGCATAGATGTTTAATGAATTACATGAAACCTAAAGTTACAGCAATTGTTAGTGAATTGAAATACAGATAACCCATCGAGAAGTATATTCACTCAATGGAAATGACTTTACGACTTCAGGGGTGGGGTGGGGGGCGGGGTGACTATCTTATCATACAGCATGCACAGACTGAATCGTTTTGTCCGTAATCGCTACAACAGACCGTAGCGTTTTCTTAGCTGGCATAAATGTGCTGCTTCTTGGTCTCCTTTGATAATCCTTGTATGTATTTTTCCCCATACACTGAAGTGGATTATCACACAGCTTGTTATCAGATCTCAACCTTGAACGCTACAATTCTTAAAATCATACTCACAGGTGTGTGTGTGTGTGTGTGTGTGTGTGTGTGTGTGTGTGTGTGTGTGTGTGTGTGTCTGTGTGTGTGTGTGTGTGTGTGTGTGTGTGTGTGTGTGTGTGTGTGTGTGTGTGCGTGTGTTGTGAGCCATAGGAGGAAATACGAAACGTACTCCATTGTTTCTCTCTGTTGTTTCCTCTCTTCTTTTTTTTTCTGGGGAAGGGGGGGGGCTGGGGAGTGTTTCTTCTCTTTTCTTCAAAGTAAAATATCCTCATAGATTCTAATGATTCCACACTGATGATTGTTAAAGTCACGCCAGCCACCGAAAGTTAGTTCATCATCGTATGTAAAGTGACTTGTTCGTGACCATGTTGTGTTTTGTAATGTTCATGTACGATTTGTGTATACGAATATTTGTACATAACATATCATATCTGTACGTGAATATATTGTAATGATGCTGTGGTAAAACA